>BDJD01002524.1:189307-260154 GCA_002564525.1 Rosa multiflora
GGCTTCGATCCTTGGTTTTCCGGGCAAATCGTGGAAAACCAAGGTTGCTAGGGTGCTCGGAGGGAGGAGGCGCTCCTCTGGTGACCGGTGGCACGCCGGTTGGTGGCCGGAATCGCCGGAAATCGATGGGAGGAGAAAAATCGCCGAACCGGAGAAGAGAGAGCTCGGGGGGGAGGACAGAGAAAGAGGCAGGGTGGGTTTCCGGAAATGGAAACCTACCCGGGGTAACTTTGTATTTTTAACCAAAAATTACCATGAACAGTAACTTCACATTTTTTGCCATAACTCTTGCATACGAAGTCCGATTTTTACGTACCACATAAGCACGCGCTCGGTTTAACGTCCTCTACAACTTCCATGAAGAACCTTTCCTCAAATTTTGACCCGAACAAAAAGTCAACTTTTAAGGCCACTAAAAGTACTAAACCGAAAGTAAAAGTGAAAGTAAAGGTCGTTTACCGTCCAAATGACTAGTAAACACGTGGATTTAGGTTCGGGACGTTACAATTAGTTTGGGAATGACCTTTGTATGGGTCAGAGAGATACCCAATATCAGCAAAACATTCCAAAACACATGTCATTTTCGGATGGGGATAGTGGACACAGGCTAGTGTTAGCGGTGATCCTAGTGTGTGATGGGTCCGAAAGATATCTTTTACACTAATCCATCATCCCTCTGTAGGGATAAAACAAGCCCATATCAATTGTACATCTCAAGTACCGAAAGATATCTTTTACACCAATCCAATGGCATGGCATTGGCACAGAGCTATATCTAGCTAACAAGTTCATGGCAAATGAGACGTCCAGTCTTGTGCATTGAGCTAAGTACAATAATGCGCCTATTGTACTTAACTAGGAAATTTCTGCCCCTAGCACATCTTCATCATCGTAGTGTTTTCCGCGAGACCATATGGGTGCGTTCATGGGAATATGATGTCCAACATCAGTTCCATTGCAATAACCATCGAAAGTCTTCGATGTAAACTCTCTAGCATCGTCAAGTCCAATTGATGGAATAGGATGATCCGGGGAGTGAGCCCGTTGTCATATGATATTTTCTAGGAGTGTAGCATAAGCGGCATTATAAGTGGACAAAGGTACAACATGTGACCAGCGTGTTTGTGTGTCAACCATTCATCATGATATATTTAAATGTTCGCAAGTTGGTTGAATCAGTCCACAAAATACCCATGGATTCTATGTAAGAACAGAATTAGTATTATCATATCCTTTGCATAGGACGGTCTCAGTCCTAATTTCCTTAAGGAACAGGTTTTGTAAATGAGCGAGAGGCTTTAGAAGCAACCAATGAGGATTTAGGTTGGGTCTGAGCGTCTGAAACGCTACTTGAAACAAAGTTGGTGATTGTAGCATCACCTAGGGCGCCATCACCCTGATGGACGCCATCCATGGCGTCATGGATAGGGATTGTGCCAACCCTAGGCCGGTGGTGGACATCGGTGGTGCCGGAGGCAGCAAAGGCGGTCACACTTAGTCCAGGAATCAACTTTTGATTCATGCTTCGTTTCGCTTGAAAGGATAGATTTCCGTGTGAATTCTTTAATAGATGGATCATCATGACTAGGATGACCTATCCTATCGTGACAAAGCCATTATGTGTCTAAATCCAAGAGATTTTCTCTCATAACTTTATTGGATTTAATAGCTCGAATAGTGACATATAGTCCACTTGAGAGACACATAAACTTCTCTAATATGCACATTTGTTCACAATCATTAGAGGTATTGCAAAGGAACTCATTTCCTTTCTCTATATGCGTTCTGGCATGGAATCCATTGGCTATTCATAGGTGCGATTTGCCCTAGCAGTGTAGAGAGTTTCTGTGACAGTAATCAAGGTGTCATTTGCCAAGGGAAACTTGGGCTATTCCATGTCCTTGAATTAATATTGATGACCCAGCCATCGTAGTCACAAAAGTAATTTGTTCAGAATCAAAATGGAGTCATAATGAAAAGAGCTCAAAATTTTATTTATAAGCCAACATAGTACATCATTGTCTCTTAACCATTAGGAGAATCTAATCCAAATGCTAGCTAATGCAAAACAAAGGTAGTCGTTTAACTTCTTTTGGTAACTCCAAAATAAATATGACCAGGTGAGTAGAGAGATGTCGGCGGAGCAAATCTCGCTTAAGTACCACTTATCTCAAAACCTTCCTAGGCATCATACTCATTTTGGATGAACTTATGTGAAGAAAAACTAAACCAATGGCATTTACTATAAAGTATATGGCAACTGCCTATTACATCTCTTGGAAAAATAAAGAGTTAAACAGAATTTGGCATCTATTGATCCTAGCCAGATTTGTAGTCTTCAACCCTTCACTCTAGATCATTTTCTTGATATTCTTGTTCCACATAGTGAGCTTCTCTTGCTTCACAATATGCTTTGTAGGCGGTGACAATTTCTTCACGAGCTCTACAAATGTGTGCCCAATGAACGGATACTCCACATTGAGAACATACATCTCTTTGCTCAGACTGCATTGATTGATGCTCTTTGAAAGCGTCATTTAGATGGCTCTTAGTGTTGGTGACGCCATCAACATGGCCAAAGGCGTTGCGTCCCTCTCTCTTTCCATGATAACCTCTTCGGTTCCGTGTTCGCCTATTTTGGCGGTTACCTTCTCAAGTAGAGCGATTATATGGACCAAAATGTCCAGAAGTATCCCTAAGGTAGGGTTTAACTCTTGGGGCCTTCTTTTAGGGGCGCGACTATAATTGGATTCTGGAATATGCTCTATGTCCACGGATCTCGAATTATAGTTCTTTCCAAGGATGTTGTCATGCTTTTCAGCGACATTCATAGCTCCAATGAGCTCATGAAACCTTGTGATTCATCCTGCAATAACATCGATTCGATAGTTCTACCAACCATTAATGTAGAGACGGGGAAAGTAGAGAGAGTCTTCTCAATCAACATCGCATCTGTGATCTTTTTACCACATAATTCCGTTAAGGATTTAATGCGAAGTGGTTCTGAGTTGTAGTCAAGAACTGACTTGAAATCACAGAAGCGGAGGCTATGCCATCTCACTTCTAGAAATATAGAGTTATGGACGTTGCAAAATCTTTCTTCGAGTGAGATCCACAGCCTTCTGGGGTCTTCTTCATTCATACACTCATACTGGAGCGAATCATCCATATAACGAGTCATCAGGATGATGGCTTTAGCCTTATTTACCTCTAAGGATGCTCTATGTGCTTCCAAATCTTGAGCTTGCTTAACAGTTAGCAAGTCTTGGCTAGGCCTGAGAAACGTATACAGGATTCGATCGGCCTTAAGATGCTGGCGGACATCACGAACCCACCTATGATAGGCAGAGCCAATTGTTCCCAACGGTGCAAAGTCCAATTTGTTCAGGTCACTCATCTTGAAAGAGAACAAGAAAAAGGGTTAGTTTTGGAGCGGGAAAAGCTACCACGAAAACATATAAATTTTTTTAGCGTAATCGCTCCTAATAAATTAGGAATTTCTGAGCATAATCGCTTCCAAAAAATTCAATTTCAAGAGGTATTAGATTAGATCGAAACAATGACGTAAGTAGTCGATCATAAAATCTCTACAAACTCTAAGTTTGGAGATCTCAACAAGCTCCAAGGTTAGAGTGAGGACGAACCCCCATAGTTCAGCTTAATTAGGTCTCCCCTATGATGACGAAAGGGAGGTAGAAGAAGGGAGTCTGCAAGTTCCAGAGAAAAAGAAGAGAAAATAAATAAAAACTTCAAAAAAGAGAATTTTTAGTAAAAAATACCTCGAAATAGGTCATCGGAAAATTTGATCGGAAAAAAGTCGCCTGAAAAAGTTGCCAGAAAGTTGACCGAAAACTGTCAACCAGCGTTGACAGTTGCTGTCGTGGGTAGTGGGCTTGCTGTTGACGTGGCAGTAGGGTCAGTTGCTGACGTGGCAGTGGGTCTGGTGATGATGTGGTTGCTGACGTGGTGGATCTAGTGGCAATGGGCTTTGATTTCTTCTAGCCCGTTGATCTTTGGGCTTTGACTTCATCTGGGCTTTGACTTCCCTTTTTTTTTTCCTTTGCTTCTTCTACCGGTTCAAGATGCAACAACAGTCAAGTGGCTGGTTCTGGGTAAAATTTTTCCCGTTCTTAGATTCTGGGATAGAGATAATGCCTGTGGAAAAATTTGGTAGCAATTGGGGGTCTGAAAGGTGGTGAACCGGTGGAATATTTGCTGCGAGTGGTTTGGAGCTTCCGGTGGCCGGTTCGATAGGTTTCCGGCCGGTTCTTGGGGTGGCGCCGCCGGTTCTGGACTCCTAGGATGGAGGGCTTCAAGACGTGCGGCGGGGAACGAAAGGGGTTTCAAGGTTTTGTATTCGGATTTAGGGTTTTTGCTATTAGGTTTTAGGGTTAGGGCATCATACTGATAAAGTGTTTTAGAGAAACGAGAATTGGGAGAGAATTGAGTCGTGCTTTCATTGATAATATGGGGCTCTTTATATAGAGAATATTACAAGACATAGAATCAGAGTTGTACAAGGAAGGATAATCGTACAATTAATCGGATATATATCTATGAATATCTCAGAGAATATCTCTAATTCAAAACCTATTATTACAACTAGGTCAAATAACATAGGAGTTTGGGTCAGACATATATTCTAGATTTACTTAACCAGTTAAAAGATTTTAGTGAGTGCTATTTTCTTTTAATAACTTCCCGTTGCCAGCCCTGTTTCTCTCAGTCTCTAGGTTGGTAGAAGTCAAATACAAAGTTGATCTCATGATACCAATTTTCTGCCTATATTTTCTGGAATTGTCGTGTTTGGTTGTCCTTTCAATTATAAATTTTTACAATATCAGTGTTGTGCCCATATAGGGTTCGAAGAAATACCCGTATGAACGACGTCTGAAACTACTGTTAGGATCTTTTGTGCCTCTATACTTAAAATGTTAAGTAGCTTCGTAATTAACATCAGTGTAAATTTGTGAATTTTCAGTTGCCACCGCTGTGATATTTACAGAGATCAAGGCAGGGCTTCTGAAAATATTTTCAGATATAGTAGGATCATTTTGGAACGAATGGGAGCTCCGCATAATGGTTCTGTCAAGCCTTGTTCTACAGCTTTTCCTTCTCAAATTCGGGAACCGATGGACGAGGCCAAGCATCTGGTTATCAGCCAGTGTTTGGTGCTCATACATGCTAGCAGATTGGGTTGCATCCGTTGCGCTGAGCACCCTTTTCAGTAGGAGTGGAGAACTCCAAGCCAAATCTTCAGAACCAAAATATGCAATCATGGCATTTTGGGGTCCCTTCCTTCTCCTACACATTGGTGGCCCGGATACCATCACTGCCTATTCATTGGATGATAATGATTTATGGTTAAGACGCCTGATTGCGCTAGCGTTACAAGGTCTAATAGCTTCATACGTCTGCTTCTTAGTTACAACCAGCACCACTGCCCTTGGACTTGTGGCTATTCCTGTTCTTATTGCTGGAATTATCAAGTGCGGGGAGAGAACATGGATTCTTTGGACTGCAAGTGGCGGACAGTTTAGGAACTCGTTGTTCAAGGATTTCCCCGAACCAAAACCTAGTGATCCACGAGACGGTGATCTAGAATCCCAACATACTCGTAACATAGGGTACGGGGGTTTGGATTCACAGATTGGCGACAAAATCCTCCCGGAGGCACAATATCTTCATGAAGCGGAAATATTGTTCGGTTTGTTCAAGTTTCTCATTGCAAACATATCGTTCAAGTTCAAAACTGATGCCTATAGCTCTTTCACAATATCGGGCAAGGGACCTGTTGAGGCCTTCAAACTAATAGAGGTTGAGCTAGGCTTCATGTATGATATTCTCTACACCAAGGCAAGCCTGATGCAATCCCCTTGGGGCCTGATTTTCCGCTCCATTAGCTTGTTGTGCTCTATTTCTGCGTTAGTGGCCTTCATGGTTGTCGTCAATATTGACCCTTATTCAAAAATTAAGCATACAATTGATGGGGCCGTAACTTACATACTACTAGTTGGAGCTATTGTGCTTGATACGCATGGGGCGTTGACACATGTTTTTTCCAATTGGACATTGCTCCGGCTGTCCAAGAACCGGAAAAACAAGTGGAAATGTTCCATTTATCGTCGTATCGCTCGGTGGTCAGGTGCAAATTGTGATAATAGAAAAAAATTGTTCATCCCACAGCTGAACTTTATTCACTTTTGTCTGGGTAGTGTGAAGGTCAGCGATAATTATAAGCTGATTAAGCTCTATGATGCATGTTATAGATACCTCGGGTTGTACCGGAATATGACCTTTACCACTGTGGATGATAAGTTAAAGAAACGGATTCACTCGCATCTCCAAGTGATGCAAACAAGGTATGGATTCCATTCATTTGACTTTGGGTATCTGAGGAGTTTATTGGACGAGAGAGGTCTTCATTCACTTATTACTTTGCTGCATACTGGTCATTATGAATTCTTGAAACAAACACTGCAGAAAGAATTTGACCACAGCCTTCTTGTGTGGCACATTGCCACTCATCTCTGCTACCATGATGATCCGAACGAAAAAAAATCATCATCACGGCAAGATAGCAAAGCGTTGTCTGATTATATGTTCTATCTTGTCATATTGCATCCAACCATGCTGCCTAATGGGATTAGTGACTTGAGGATTCAACATACGCGCAGAGTGGCCCATAGATATCTCCAACAACTAATAAGGAAGGGGGATGAGACTAATGAGAGTGACGCTTGCAGTAAGTTGCTTCTGTTCCCCGATGAACATCAAGATTTGATGAGAATTGATGCTCGACACAAGTCTGTGCTAGGTGACGCAATTAGGGTTGCCAAGGTACTAAAGGAAATTCCTGAGCGGTGGAAATTGATAATAAGTGTGTGGGTGGAGATGTTGAGCTATTCAGCAACTCATTGTTCATGGAAGCAGCATGCGGTACGGCTTGGAGAAGGAGGAGAACTACTCACTCATGTCCGGCTTCTTATGACACAATCAGGTTTGACTGAACAAATCCACCGAGCGGACCCTAAAAAAATTGATGACGATGAAGTTGAGAATTTCCAAGCGCAGATTAAGGACTCTGATTGGGCTTCCATTTGTCTCTCTTCCTTAGCTTAATGCGTCTCTAACTGATACGGACTGAGACCCTGAGATATCATCGATCATTAGAGGGTTTTCTTAACCATTATGTGTTGTAATAACAGTACGTCCTATATTTGCAAAACAAATAAATATTTGTGAAATTGGTTTGATCAATCAAGAGACGAATGGAGTGCATGTATCTAATTAGAAGCTAGTCTGTAATAATATGAAATTATTCTTATATAAAATGCGTCTTCCTAGTATGTTTTGGATCTTCTAACTCGAGTAAAGAAAAGTGGAAAACAACTTAACGTGCTTACTACTTTGAATGATTTGTTCAGTCGACGCACCTGGAACAAACTTAACTGGCTAGCTATGTTTTCTTCTTTCTCAAAAGAATATTTGATCAATAGATGTAGAAGTAAGCGCAGTACTCAATTACAGCCTCCAATATTTGATCAGAACCTCACCCTTTTGGCAAAAGTAAATGCCATGTTTTGGCTTCCTTTTTTGTTACCATCCATAGTCAACACGTTTCTATTAGCTTGCGGCTTTGACACACCATAAGCTATATGCAAAACTGGCTCGCACACAAGCGCCTTAATTTTCCAACAGGCCGGCCCTTGGTCTGTAGTTAATATTTTGTTCTTAGGGAAAATGCTCATTTACCCAATTTTAGCTTAAAATTTGCCCACTTGCTCCACTAACTGTTTTTTAACCCCGTTTACCCAAAACACTCTAAGGGGTTATTTCCCCTTTACCCAATTAATTCTTTTTTTCTTCTTTTTATTTATTTTGGAGACTTTTTTGCCCTCTCCCCCCCCCCCGATTTCTCTCTCTCTCTCTCTCTCTCTCTCTCTCTCTCTCTCTTTCCAGACGACGTCGGATTTCTCTCTCCCTCCCTCCATCCCTCCAGCAGGTCGCCCACGACGCCTGCTCTCGCCATCGGGGCGCCGAAACTCGTCGTCATGCTCTCCGCGGCCAGGCTCGACGCCAAGCCAACGGTCCTCGTCGCTTAGAAGCTCGGCGAGGCCGGGGTTGACCTTCTGAAGGAATCGACGACGGACTGAAGTCTGCTATATGGGACTGAAAACTGCTATCTGCTATTGTGCAGTCATAACCATAAAATTTGTTACATTAGTGCCCCCCAGTAGACTTTGTATTAGGGACCAATGATGACTGCTTTATTTATTGACGGACTGAAAACTGCTATTCTAAAGTAAATGTAGTGTTAAATTGCAGTAGTCGATAAATGAAAAAAATTGTTTGGTTTGTGTCAGTCTAGTGGGGGGCAGTAGACAAAATATTGACCCTCAAAATGTGGGTTTTTAGACATTATCTGTTGTTTTGAGTGTGAATAACTTCTATAATCTGTGAAACATAGGAAGCGGTGTAATGTTTGATGGTCTATTGGGGGGCAGTAGACACATTAGTGCCACCCAATAATGTCTTTCTTAGGAGACAGTAATCATCTCTTGTTGATTTGTTTGTGATAAAGTGCAATACATTGTGAATCCTTGAATCTGGTGCAAGTTTTAATGGTTTAGTGGGGGGCAGTAGACACATTACTGCCCCCAAATAATGTCTTCATACGAAGTCAGAACCCTTCACTTAACTGGTGCAAGTTTTAATGGTTTAGTGGGGGGCAGTAGACACATTACTGCCCCCAAATAATGTCTTCATACGAAGTCAGAACCCTTCACTTAACTGGTGCAAGTTTTAATGGTTTAGTGGGGGGCAGTAGACACATTACTGCCCCCAAATAATGTCTTCATACGAAGTCAGAACCCTTCACTTAACTGGTGCAAGTTTTAATGGTTTAGTGGGGGGCAGTAGACACATTACTGCCCCCAAATAATGTCTTCATACGAAGTCAGAACCCTTCACTTAACTGGTGCAAGTTTTAATGGTTTAGTGGGGGGCAGTAGACACATTACTGCCCCCAGTTCTTATAATCTGGCACTTCGCTCTTGTTCAATGCACTTCGGCACATTGTTGCACGAGGCATTCCATGTAAGGAAAGTCGGGGTAAAAAAAATTGTACGGTACGTACAAGTAGACCTTCGAAATGATGATACAAATTAAGAGACGAATATATACAATATGATCGACAGTGTGCGCTGTAAGATCAAATATGGACATAACACATATCATCATAAAGTAATTGATGATTAGCTTAATATCAATCCTAGTTTAACATGGATACAAACTGTAAATCAATACTTGTAACTTAATGAAGCAGTGTATCTATTCATTAAGCTAAGCAATCCTATTCTTAGTTTGCAAGAAAGACTACAATGAAGTGCTACATTAAGAATCTAACTAGGAAACCTAAACCGATATGGATAGCTTTAATGGGAAGCTTCTTGAGGGTTAAGTCTCCTATATATACAGATGAATTGGTCCCTGACTACTACCGACGTTTTGCATATTGTTCTGTCCATTGAGAAGCAAGTTGGTAAGTAACAGAAGGTCATATTCAGTGTTCGTGTTTGCAGCTGCATAAGATGGAATCCATGCCAGTGATTGCTGAAGGTAAGCCTTAATCCGTTTTATGATTGTGTGCATATGTTGTGAGCATGTATATGGTTATTTTACATGCGCATGTTGCAAATTCACACACCCATAGCTCTTTTACCCTTTCCATACCTAAAACGAAAAGCGCGCAGGTACTTAATTTAAGGGTATAATTTACATGGCACATAGAGCAACCACCTCTATATATATTGAAGCAATGCGCAGGAGCCCAAATTCCTCACTGGCAAAGCAAAAGACAATCAAAATAATATCATACGTACGATTGATTTATCCCCATAGCTTCATCGCTTTGTCGAGCTATGGCATCCAATGAATTAAGTGCGTGTAAATTTACTGTGGCTTACCTCGTAACAGTTGTGACGAAAAATTGTTTGATTCACCATGTTTACCAAAACTTCACACGATACTCTTGCGTGCCAAGTTTCAATAGCCAAAAATAACAGTATCACTTCTAAGTCTTTAATTCTAAAGGGTGCAATTATTTCCACCTTATTAAACACTTTCTTCATCCTATATATAACCAATTTTTTTTCTTTAAAATCTCAAAATGAAGATAGAGAAGATGAAAAAAAACCGAAGAGTTAAAAGAAACTAGAAGACATCGGATTGCAGCACGACTGTGTGTGTGTGTTTTTTTTTTTTTTTTTTTTTTCCAGTTTCACATTTTTAATGGTGATATTTTTTTCTCTTTATCTAAATTATTTGATGGTGGAATTGAAAGTACGTTTCAAGATAAAAATTTAACTGCAGGGTGAACAAAGCATTTGATATGATGAAAATAGCCCCACCCCTAATTAATCAACTTCAAACTTCAAAGCACTGTGTTAATAAATGCTTGGGAGGTTGGTTACTAATACTAGAGCGGGGATCTCAAAATAAATTTGCCTTATTTGTAAGGAGTAGTAATGAAATAAATACTTTAAGTAGTAGCACACACTGTAATTTTGCTAAATTGCTAATTAGTTAGTTTGTAGACTAATACAATTTAGGGGAAGAAAAAAGAATGTTAACTTTTTAACATGTTCGGAATAAGAGGAAGCAGGTTGCTCATGGTTTATCACGGTCAGCCTTTAAGATGATACAATCATGGTATTGTAATGAGGTTGGATGTCCATGGTTACATAAGTTGATTGTATTTCCTAATTTTATTGAGGTGTGGTTTCTTGTTATGGAACAATTTGACCCATTTTTGTGTGGATGATGAATAATATCATCTTGAATCAAAAATAAAAGAATAGAAAAAGTGTCACTTTTAACACTAGTGAAAGCAAAGCAATATAAGTACGTATGTACCCGCAAAGGAAAGTGGAAGACTAGGACTCCGAACCTCCGTAACATTCCGACCCCATTGAACTCCACCTCAGCGTCAATGTAAGATGACCCGAAGGCCCTCACGTGTCTGTTTTTTTTTTTTTTTTTTGGATCAAGAAGAAACTTCATTAATAATGAACTTGATACAATGAGTTTTAGCATCATCTCATACACAAAAATGGCCACTGGACTTCACACTGGAACTCCAAAATGACTGACTAACGGAGCCAAAAAGGTCCCGACTCAACTACAGACTTAACTTGCACTACAACAAAAGGCAAACACAAAACTGTATGACAGACAAAAGTGCAGAAGCAGTGAATCCTTGACATCTCACCTCTCGTCCAGTTGGTAAGAACTCTAAACTAAACAACTTACTTGTGTCGACACTAAACTCACCCACCAGAGTCCTCCTGACCAGCGTTTGATCGACCAAGCCAACACTCATTGTGACCTAAACCCGACCAAAAGGGTTGCCAGACAATCAGACCTGGAACTAAAAAACTTAATACCATCACCACCCTCTTGTCAACACCATCCATCCACCACTGCTCCAAATCGCCATCGCCTTCGACCCGATCTCAGATAGGAAGGACCCACTAAAAGGCGAAGGATGATTGTCTATAACCAAACATTTTTGCCACCGCTGCTGGCCCAACTCCAGAACAGGAACGACCTCTCGATCGGTGAAGAGAAGATTATCTATACCAAAAATTGCAGTGCGACCCAATAGCTAAAACTAAAAAAAACCTACAAAAGACTTATTGATGAAATAAAGAAACCAAACACTAAAAACTCTCAGCAGGCTGCCACACCCACCACCGCCGCCATTGCCGATTGACCCCTAACAGCCCTCTGCCATCAGAATCGCCTGACCACCACCCTCCACCCTTTGCCACCAAGACCAACCCAGGCCTTTCCCAAATCGGGTCCATCCCATATCAAACCACCCGATCAGATTGGACCTAAACCGATCGGGACCAACCCAGGCCGCCACCACAACTCCCCCAAACCGCCACCACCACTCCCCGATCCCCCGAAGGAACATTGACTGAGGACCCGGCATACTGCAAACCCGCACGGGGTCACCAAGAAAGGTTGGATCGGAGACAAACTCAGAGGAAAATCGCCAAAACGACAAAGAAAAGCAAACAAGCAAAACGGAAAAGAAACAAAGATCAAGAATGAGTACTCTCCCTCCTCTCTAGCTGGAGATCCCAATCAAATTGATCGAGATCTAGCCAGAGAGGGGGAGGAAGTGGGGAAACTGGTTTCGGGGGGTTTGTTTAGAGAGAGAGGAAAAGAAGGGTTTCGAATCGTCCCCTCACGTGTCTGTTGGTATTTAAAAAGATTTTAAAATCTTTAATTTAATTTAATTTGATTTTCAATTTTCAATTTGTAACTTATGCTTTTATTCCTATAATTATTTGGGGGTTATAGGTGCAACGCCCCAAACTGCACCTCACCAGCCTAAGCTCGTTACAGTGCCGCGAGTCTCTAAAACATAAACTGAACGCTCGATTTACATCCTATAGAACTGCTAGGCATTTTGTTAGAAAAGTTTTTTGTATAAACACAGTGGAAGCTACAAATATTGTTGTGGTGAAAAACTTGAGTTGCTGAAATCTATTTCATTTGTACCGTGTGAACTGGAATAAAGGCTAACACAAGGTACGAATCCCAATGAAGAAGAATTCAATTAAATTTGACTCGAGACTAAATATCGAAAATTTACGGAACACAAAGTTCGAGAAATAGAATCTAGAATAAAGTTCACTCGGTAATTTCCCAAACTTGTTCTGCACACGCAGCTCTGTCTGATATTGTCTCGTTACCAGTGCACAGTACTTGCATCCGTACTATTGTAGGAGTGAGCTTTTGTCCTCACTGCTTAACAGGAACTCTAACTAGACTAG
Source organism: Rosa multiflora (assembly GCA_002564525.1). NCBI lineage: Eukaryota > Viridiplantae > Streptophyta > Magnoliopsida > Rosales > Rosaceae > Rosa > Rosa multiflora. The sequence goes on from BDJD01002524.1 coordinate 202,159, forward strand.
GTTTGAAAATCAATGGATAAATGTTTGGAGCTCCAGAATGAAAACATGCTTAAACCAAATATTTAAAGGAACGACAAACTTTAATTTTTTTCAACTTGAAAAACGATGCATGATGCTTAAATAAATACGACGCCAAATCCAAGTGTTACCTGATGGTCGGTCCCATAGACCCACTACACGACCTTACCTCAGATTAATTTATCACCATGCAGCGTAGCGAGAGCGTCCACTACCTAGCTACACACACGTACCGAGTCCGTGATTGCGGATACTCGGACGACCGGCATAGATAACCTTTCGGAGGTTTAGGGAATATAACCTAAGGAAGTCAATGCACCTTTCGCTCTCAAGCGATCACATTTCTCATGATTTGGTTAGTAGGCATTGCATTTTTAACATAACCAAACCATACCACCAAACATGCATCATTTTAACATAATATATAAGAAAACAACTAACCGAGGAGAGTCCTGAATCCCTACCTGGATTCCGATGCCTCCTCTCACGCACTCCGAGAGTCGCGAACCTTCCATTCCTCAGGTAACTGGAGTCCTAGGTTTCGACATTTCGGCAGTTAATAATCTAAACAATTATATGAAATCTCAACGATTAATAAATCTTCCAAACCAACTTTTCCTAGTTTGACTAGGAGTTGACCATTTAAACCATTGTTTGACCAATCGCAACAAGTTCGATAATTAACCCAAATTACCGAACATTCACTTGAAGGTTACGATATTTACCAAATATTTATATTTATATATATACATATATATATATATTAAGTGCACCCGATTTACTAAGGCCACCCAATATATATATATATATATATATAATTTCTTTTCTTTACTCACTATCAATTTAACATATACACAAGCAAGGAGCGCATTTTTCTGATTTCATCAATGATTTATCTCAATTCATCCGACACTTGGTCTTTTACTTCCAATTCACATTTTGTCGCATAGTAAGTCGACGGAATTTACTATGGACACCCAGTTGACAATTTTAATCTCAAATATGGTTTACTCAAAACACTAAGGACACCCAAGATCCTAACTTACCCATTTCTCAAACTTTTCACAATCATTTCGAATAACCTGCCTTAGCAACACTAACAAGACTTTAACTTGCAAAACCAGAAATAATCCCAAATCACCAAACCATACAACTTCATCTATTCAAACTAGACACAAACACCCATTCTGTTCATGTAGTCAACGTCGCATAACCAACATAATTCCTTAGCTTTCAGGGATAACGATTTGAGCAGAACTTCAGAGTTTACCTTGAACAAGTCCGATTTGCAGTATGGGTTCCAACTCCCTTGTAGCAGTTTTTGGGAAACCTGAGTGTTTTAGCTGTATCGAGAGGGTTATAATCCAACCAATACACGGGAAGTATCGGTCTGCTACTATCGCTATTAGTCTCGATTATCTTCAAAACATACGCAGGTCAGAGGGGAGACCGGGTGTGTCGGCCTTCAACACTCCGAAGCCTAAATCAGTGTCGTTAAAAGATAATGATAATGGAAAGCAATAGTTAACAGTTACCTCTTTGGGTTGTTGGAGATGGCCTTATTATAGCAGATTGGTGGGAGTCTAGCTCCGTTTCTTTCGGTATGGGACGATCAAGATGTCAGGACCCACCCAGGAATTTCCCCCTAACTCCAAGATGGACCTGCATGGCCCACTTTTAGAGAAAATTAGACAGAACTTCTCCTAAAAGTGGACAACCCAAAACCTGTTGAAAAGACACAAAAATATTACACTTCTAGGTTTAACTCAATTCCAATTCCTGAAGCCACCTTACTTCCCAGAAAAACAACCCACAAATTACCAAACATAAAAGCCTCAATGTATAACCTAAACACTTATATATTACAACCCAACAACTCAAGCCTTTCTACTTCCTCTAAATTATACAAATTCCGTCACACTCCATAATTACACAAATGTTTAAATAAAACCTGCCAAGGTCATCAGAGCAATCTATGGGAAACAAAATAAAATATGATACATAAGGTAGGTTAATAAATAACCTACAGAGGATGGATGGCAATGATGGTGCTAGGCCTCAACTCCTAAGCCGGACAGTAACGCTGTGATCTGGGCATTTGAAACCAAAGGGCCCAAGGGAGAGTAGATAAAAACGTTAGCGTGAGTGGACAAAAATAAATAATTGCAAAGAAAAGGAGTTTATGCTTTCCCACGTTTATTTCATTAAAAATCGATGCATGCAATGAGAGTAAACACAATTATCTTTAAAAACAAGCATCTCGTAAAACCAAGCCAGCCCCGTTGGTATAAGTGAAAACAGGACTAGCCCCGCCAGTCAAATATAAATAAAGAGTATGGGGAAAGCGTTATCACCATACGAATAAAAGGAAGCCTCCCAGGCTCGGGTCAGAGTGTCCCACACTCTTAAGCATCCCATGCTCTGCCCTACTCACCCACAAACACATAGTAAGTGGGGAGGAGTACTAATAGGCTGGCTAGCAATACAATATATTGACCCAAGTATGGTGGGTTAAAACCACGAAAATCTAAAACAGAAGGGCTTCCCCAATATTTCACAAGAAGTAATATAGAAGCTAATGGTGTGACCCCGCACACCCAAAAATATTCTCAATTCATGAATAAATTAAGCGGAAAATAATGAATAAGCGTAATTCTCTCGCAAAACCCCATTTTCGGATTTCTCTTAAAACTCAAGAATCGATAAATCAAATCTAATAAAATTCCTAAAAATTACCTTGGAATAATAGTTCAACCAATATTTTCAACATAAAATGTAGGTCTCAAATCGATTTAGTAAGTCTCAATTCAAAAGTCCAAGTCATATCTCAAATATTCAAAACCAAAAATAAAATGCTTGATATTTTATCGATAAATAAAACCATTCTTGTTTAAGAAAAATTAACTGCATGCATTATTTAAAATCAAATGTCCACTCACAGTATGCGGCTAAGTCTGTCGTCGATCCGCACCCTCCTCGTGGGAATTCTCCTCACGTCCTGTATAATATAATGTTCGTAAACCAATAATTACTGGACGAAAAAAGATTAAATTTATGGTAAATAAAAACCGAAACCTAACATTGTCTTTATACTCCCAAAACCTTCCATCTTTACTATTAACACGGATTTATTCATTTAACGATTGTAGGGCAGAATCAAGGAAAATCCTATGAACGGAGTTCCCGTAATTCAATTAATTCTACAGTTCGGAAAAAATCGAAATTGATATTTACGCTTCTTCAAATCTATTCCAAAATACATTCATAGAATATACATCGCACAAATAAGTAACTAGCTAAACAACAGAAGCCAAATTCCTGCCCTACACACATCCACGCGCCACAAACAGTGGTGGCGCGTGAAGCCCACGCGCCAGTGGCCACCTCCACCTCCGGTCACCAAATTTTATGTACAACAACAACTCAACAAGCTTAACATTTTTCTCAACTACATCAAGTCCCAATTTTACCTTGAAACAGTCGAAATCTGCCGGTGAAGAGAAACCCAGAAATTCCAAACCCTGGGTTCGGAAATTTCTTTGATTCGTCCTCTACACTGTGAGTTGGGGCAAATGGCTTTAGAGCAATTAATCACAGGCTCGAGGCTCCCCTTCTAGACCCAGTTTGGTGGTCAGAGATAGCTGGAAATGGAAGAATCGTCGGAAAACCTCCAACTGCTACAGTAATGGTTTTTGCTTCGATTCGGGGTTTTCCGGCCAAATCGCTGTAACCCAAGGTCACTAGGGTGCAAAGGAGGAAGAGACGCTCATGTGGTGGCCGGTTGGTGGCCGGATGGCGAAGAATTGAGGGGAAGGGAAAGAGAGAGTTCAGGGTAGAGGTGAGAGAGAGAGGTGGGTTTCCGGTTTTGAAAACTTAGCACAGTAAAATCTCATATTTATAACCAATTTACCCTGAACAGTAACTTTAGTATTTCACTCATAACTTTCACATACAAACTCCAATTTTTATGTACCACATATACACGCACTCGGTTTAAAGTCCTCTACAACTTTTATGAAGAAAACTTCCTCAAAAACGGGCCTAAAAAAAATCGACCTTTTCGGGCCACTGAAAGTATTGGAACGAAATAAAAATTAAAAGTAATCAACATTTACCATTTAAATGGTTAGTAAACCGTTAAATCTAGGTTCGGGACGTAACATGGGATCCTGATATCACCCCGTGTGGTATCGGGACCCTCGGCTGGGAGCTCTTCTCGCTTGTGTGTCGGCGATATGAGTCTTGTGCTTCCGATACTTGTGCCTAGGAGGTATGTGTATACCAACACCGAGGACGAACTGATACCAAAGCTTTGACGTTCACCTAGGAATCTTGAGAACTAGACTTCCAAACAGGGTTAGACCTCGTCTACAGAAGCATTCATACCAGAAACCAAGCCCAAATGAATCGAAAAAGTCGCCGACGTTACAACAGTGTTGAACCTGAGCTAACCCAGAAACCCAAATCAGTAAAACTCAATTTCAAAGACTAATTAATCTAACATGTAGAGAAAGGCGAGAGGAGGAATTTCTATACTTAATGAGGCCCAGACAGTGGCCGAAAATTGCTGAACTTCGCCGGAGCAGTCATATCTTCTCACTGTCTTTTCTCCGTCCTCGTCCGGTACATGGACAATCGAAGCCCACAGGGGTGACAGCGACGACTAGAGGAAGAGTTCGGTGGTCATGAGTCGTCGATCGGTGGCCGGACGGCATCACTCCGGTAGGGTTTCTCTCTTGGGTCGCGGTTGTGTCCGGGTCAAAAAGCACCGAGCTCTCTCTCTCTCTCTCTCTCTCTCTCTCTCTCTCTCGAGCTTTCTGGGTATTCCTCCACCCTTGATCTGATCAACACCTACATATATAGGTTGGTCCATTTAACAGTGAACGCCCATGATCAAGCGGTGGGTGGATGGATGGCCAAGATTGTACCACGGAAATTTCTTTTTATTTAAATGAATTTCCATGATTTTCAAATTTCAGAAATTCATTATAAACACTTCAGGTGTCTGAAAAATCTCTCAAAAATTTCCACGAACTAGTCGTGTCGTGTACTTTATTATCCAACTCCCAAATTGAGCTTTTCACTTTATGAAAATTTCTGAAAATATTCTCGAGCAACTTAACGTTTATCAAGATCTTTGAACAATTTCGCGTACGATCTCCATTAAGCTCGACACATTTTTCTGGTGCTCACAGTAAGAGTTTCAATTTGGATTTAATTTTCTGATTTTATGGTGTGTTCTATGAGGGAGGTTACATGAGATAATTGGAGCCTATAAAAGGCAACAATGTTTCCCAAGTTGTTAAATAAAGGGTTATCTCTACTCCTCATTTGCATACTACCACTTTGATTACTACCTTCCATATTTTACTATTATTTTGGGCAACGGTTCTATGACTTGGAGCTTCTATCCAACCGTGAACGTGCTGATAGCGGACTTTTGGTTGCTTGTATTGGGGTCGTATCTTGGAGTCTTGTAAACCATCAGCATCTGCACGTAGGGAAGCTACAAAGGCTTTAAGACACCGTCTTTTGACGTGCTTCACCACACCAGGCTTGATTTCTCACTTTGGTTTTACTCTCTCTCTCTCTCTATATATATATATATATATATATATATATATATATATGTAAGTAAAAGTAAATTGAGAATTGGAATTGGTCTACTCATTTCATTTCATAGCCCTTTATATAGGGAGAGAATATATTACAATGGAAAGATCAATTACGATGATGACATTAAATGATGATTGGTCCGTAATCCTTGCTGATTGATGGTAATTGCTAATTCCTTGATTCCCTCTCTGTCAATCACTTTGACGAAGGCACATAACGTGTTTTTCCTTTAACACTCCCTCTTATGCCAAGTGAAAGATGAAATGGTGCATGAGTAGTTGTCTCACTAAAAACCTTGCCAAGTAACAATAAAAACCCTGTGGGACAAAAAATACACCTTGGTCAAAAGAAAATAGCATAACGCACCTTTTACATTTGAGTATGACATATGTGTCTTAGACTTCCCCTGACGTCTACACCTCTCCCTAACGCCTTCGCATTCTTATGTTTTTCACATGTTTCTCAAATATGGCCTTAGGCAATGATTTGGGAACAAATCTGCCACATTCTCCTCAGACCTTACTTGACACACTTGAATCTTGAGGAGAGCCTGTTGTTGCTGATTGTAGAAAAACTTTGGCGATATGTGTTTTGTATTATCACCCTTGATATAACCTAGCTTCATCTATTCAATGCAAGCTGCATTATCTTCATAAATGCAAGTAGGCTCTTCAGTGGTAGAACTCAAACCACTAGTCCCTCGAATATGTGTAATGATAGCTCTTAAACATACACAACCAGTTTGGAGACGACCTTTATGTGGGTCAGAGAGGTACCCAGCATCAGCAAAACCAACCAAAGCGTCATTTGGAGTTTCGATGTAGTGAGTGGCGCTTTCGCTATCAACATTTCCTTTAGGGATTGCAGTTCCATCTGCGGTCCCTCTTCTCTCTCTGTAGAGAAAGAACAGTCTCAAGTCAATGGTTCCTTTTAGGTATCGAAGATGTTCTTGATACCATTCTAGTGACGCTGCATTGGCGCTGAGCGGATCATTCTTTGCATCCAAACTTTGACCGATCATGGGAGTGCTAGCAGGAAGCACTTTGTCCATGTTAAATAGCCTGAGCATCTTTTGGACATACGCAGACTGGTGGATGAGTATTCCACAAACTTGGTGTTCTAGCTCAAGGCCTAAACAGAATCGAGTTTTCCCAAGATCCTTCATCTCAAATTCGCATTTCAAGTAGCTCACGGTTTCTCTTATTTCATCAAGAGTACCTATTATGTTCATATCATCAACATATACTGCTACAATTGTAAATACGGAACTTGTTTTCTTTATGAATACGCAGGGGCATAATTCATCATTCTTATATCCCTTCCCAATCAAGTAGTCACTTAGACGGGTATACCACATCCACCCGGATTGTTTCAATTTGTAAAGTGAGCGTTTCAACCTAATTGCAAACGCACTCCGTGGTTTAAAGTCACTTAACTTGGGTAATGTAAGGCCATCAGGCACTTTCATATATATATATATATATATATATATATATGAATCTAGATCCTCATAGAGATATGCAGTAACGACATCCATGAGCTGCATTTCCAGTCCTTCAGAAACTACTAAGCTAACTAAGTAGCAGAACATTATAACGTCCATTATGGGAGAGTATGTCTCCTCGTAGTCAATTCCAGGGTGTTGTGACAAACCTTGCACCACAAGGCGATCCTTGTACCTCAAGACTTCATTCTTCTCATTATGCTTTCTGACAAATACCCATTTATGTCCTATAGGCTTTACACTTGGTGGGGTTAGCACTGCCGGACCAAATACCTGTCTCTTTGTCAGAGAATCTAATTCTGCCTGGATTGCTTCTTTCCATTTAGGCCAATCTGCTCTTTTTTGACATTCTGCAATAGAGCGCGGTTCGATATCATTGTGCTCTATGATTTCTTGAGCAACAGTGTATGCAAATACATCATCAATGTGTATGGAAGATCTTTCTATCAACTCATACGCACTTTCATAATCTATTGAGATTTCTTTGTTCTCTAGAATTATTTCAAACATCGGAGCATCCTCCAGTATTGATTTATGGACATAACTATAATCAGAGACAATCTCATAAGAGGGATTCTTTACATTGATGACTAATGGACCAGTTTGTACCTTACTCACCCTCTTCTTCCTTCGGTGAGTGTTAATCGAACCAAGTGGCCTCCCCCTCTTCCTTTGGGGAGCAACGGCCTCAACCACACCTCCATTAAGTGTGGTTGCAGTGCCTCTATCTGCGGCATCGTGCCCCTTGTTAGGGACTTCTAACCTTGTAGACACATTTGCAGCTAGTATATGTGATCTCGTCACTTTTGCAATATCAGTAAACGCATCAAGCATCGAATCTACTACGTTCTGAAGATCGATTATTCTTTTCACTTCACTTTCACATTGTGAAGTACAGGGATCAAAATGAGACAGAGTGGGGACAAACCACGACTATTCCTATCAATCCCTTGGAAAATCCTTTTTCCTATCTCCCCCTAACGACGGGAAGACTGTCTCATCAAAGTGACAATCCATAAATCTAGCGGTAAAGAGATCGCCTGTCAAGGGTTCCAAGTAGTGGATAATCATTAGAGATTTGTATCCAACATAAATACTTAATCATCTCTGAGGACCCATTTTGGTGTTCTGTGGGGAAGCAATAGGCACATATACTGCGCAACCACATATACGTAAGTGTGAAATGTCAGGCTCATATCCAGTTACCAACTGGTACGCAAAAAATGGCTGGCTAGCAGTGGGTCTGAAATGAATAAGTAAATATGCGTGTAATATTGCATAACCCCATGCAGATATAGGTAGGTTGGTGCGCATAACCAATGCCCTAGCCACCATCTGTAGACTTTTGATGGTGGCTTCTGAGAGACCATTTTGTGTATGCACATGGGGTACAGGATGCTCTATATCAATCCTGATAGACATGCAATAATCATCAAATGCTTTTGATGTAAACTTTCCAGCGTTATTAAGCCTTATAGACTTGATAGGGTGATCAGGGTGGTAAGCCCTTAAACTTATAATTTGTGCTAGGAGTTTTGCAAATGCAACATTTCTTATGGACAATAAAGCGACATGTGACCAGCGTATTGAAGCATCCACCAGAACCATAAAGTGCTTGAATAGTCCGCATTCTGGATGGATAGGTCTACATATATCTCCTTGTATCCTTTGTAAGAATGGAATGTTTTGTTTTGTATCTTTATCTAGATCCTATTTTTGCAAAAGAGCAGGCTCTGCAAAACGAGTGATGTGCCTTTGAAATAGTCAATGAAGCATAATGGGAGGGAGTTAGTGCTTCTGGTACTTCAAAAGGAAATGACTGCATTTGAGTAGTACTAGGACCGACACCTTGCAGTGTGACGGATTTTTGTCCCATTCTATTTTTCACTCGAAATAAGGGATGTCCATATGAGTTCTTTAAAATATGGATCATCATGTCATGACCGGGATGCCCTAGGTGGTCATGCCAAAGCCTGTATGAGTCAGTGTCCCACATTTCATTGTTAGTGACAGCATAGGACTCAATGATCCGAATCGTAGTGTGGTACAGTCCACTAGATTGACTCATAAGTTTCTCTAAAATGTGTTTCCTTCCACATTGATTAGAGGTAATATAAAGGTATTCAGTTCCATTCTCACAGTGTGTTTCTACATGATAACCGTTGGCACGAATATCTTTGAAACTTAACAAGGTTCGATTAGCTCTTGGTGCATATAGAGCGTCTGTGACTTGAAATGTTGTGCCATTAGGCAGCAAAAATTTTGCAGTTCCTCACCCTTTTATTACTTGTGATGATCTAATCATCGTAGTCACAGAGGAGTTATAGGCTATTAATTCAATGAATAATTACCTATTCCTTAATATGGTGTGGGTAGTCCCACTATCAACTAAGCACTCAAGTTCTCCTCAATTCATTCCTACAAATAGATGGGAGGTATTGTTAATTAACTCGAAAATATGTCTCATATTCTTTAGAGTATTTCTATTTGTGTAGAATGATATTCTTTTCATTCTAATACTTTTTTCTCTAGATGTATTGCTTTACATCTTTATAGTGCTATTTCGATCCATGTAAATATGTGTAGTAAATAAAAGTCAAATGAATTGATTGCTTCAGAATAAGATCCAAAATCTATTAACAAGCCAACGGTAATCAAATCAAGGTTTTGTTTAGAAATCTAATTTATCAACTCTTTCCTGTTTGACTGAAGGGTTCTTCGGTGCTCTTTGCACCATGTTTCCATGACCATTAGGACCAGCACCACCATCTCTGCGCCATACATTGGGAGGTCCTCCACGACCCCCACGTCCCTTGCCACGTGGGTAGGGATCAGCACGTCCAAACCCCTATGGATTGGGGTTCTTTCCACCTTTCATTTTTCCACAATTAGCCTCGGGAATTTTCGTTGTCCCAGTGGGCCTGGCATTGTTGTTCAAGAGAATCTCATTATGCCTCTCAGCCACTTGCAGTAGGTTGAAAAGCTTATTGAAGGTTGTGATTCTTTTGTTGTCATACTGCAACCTACACTGATTCGCTAGTATAAGTGCTGAAGTGGGAAAAGTGGAAAGAGTCTTCTGGATCATATCATCTTTTGTGAGTTCCTTTCTACAAAAATTTAGATGTGCCTTTAGGCGCAACATGTCATTGTTGAAGTCATTGACCCATTTGTAGTCAAGCAAGCAGATTTCATTCCACTGAAGGGTCAGTTTTGGGAGCAAAGTATCGTGAATGTTCCCAAAATGTCCCTTAAGGGCATCCCACAGTTCTTTGGGTGTATTCAACTGAAGGTACTCCCAGTGTAGGCTAGGATCAATATGCCGCCTCAGAAACATTAAGGCATTTGCTTTCACCTTATTAGACGGTACATCGTCTTTGGGGTCGGTAATAGTGGGAGTGTAGTCTTTTGCTACAAAAGCAGTTTCTACATCGGAAACCCAACGGTGGTACTCAAGTTCTTTTGAGTCCAAAATGTCAAATTCAGGTCGAGTTGGATTAGCCATCTACATAAATAAGAGAGAATATATAAATTACGCAGTCATCAAGACATCCACGTAAATTATTTTTCAAAAATAAGAATTAGATTTCAAAACCAAGATTCGTAATGGTCACATTGTTTCAATGCTATGTGAAAATGCTTTATCATGATAAGTATGTATTTATAATGCGCATGAATTTTCATTGTCATGGCAAAACGGAATTTTTATATAGCATTCTAAATAAGGAATGTGAGCATCTATTCATACCTCCAAAATTAGTATTTAGACCTCTCCACTTAATAGACCTCTAACTTACTTTTACAAATAATCAATATGCTATCTACACCTCCCTAATTTTTCCATAATACCCTTTTTTTTTTTTTGAGTGTTCTATTCATATACCTCCAAAATCGGTCGTTAGACCTCCATCAATTTTTTTATATTTCACAATATTATTTTACTCTTGATATAACTAAGCTGAAAAAAAAAATCAATTGATAGCTCTCTCCCTCTCCCTCCTCCCTTGCTTATTGTTGTATTTTGTAGGCATATGCATTAGAGACCAAGAGAAGTTCATTTCTTCAACTTCTTAAGATTCCCTCGCTTCATATATTTTGTTTGAACAATACGCTCCGATGGATGAGTATGATTTTAAAAGAAAGTGGTTTGTTGGTGTTTTAATTAGAGAATATTGCATATCCGAAATTGACTGGAGGAACTGCAAAGTAAGGAACTGGTCTGTTCATTTCTCCGCTGCTTGGTAAGGATGAAGACCATAACAAAAACAAAAGGAAAAAAATGACATGAGGATGACCATTTGTTGATTTCATACCTCTAAAAGGGTAAAAACTTTTTTTAATTATTTTTTTTTTCTCTTTGGTGTTTTTTTTTTCTTTTTCTTTTATGTCTTTATTAGAAATTTGATATCAGTTGACAAAATCAACTATCACTTGAAAAAAGAAAGATGTCCAAATGCCAATTTTGGAGGTATGAATAGAAGCTTCCATAAGGAATAATCATACTACGTAATAAAAATAAAACATAGCATATGTAAAAATAAATTACATGGCATGCTCAAATTGCACAAATATACAACAAAATATATGCTACATATATCATGCATAAAAATAAAATATAAATAATAGCATAATATAAAGACATGCTAAGGAATAATTATATAAGCGTAAATAAAATAAAACATGCTCAAAATTTCATGATAAAAACATAGACAATAAAATATATAGCATGCTTAAAAAAATAGTAAACTTAAATGAAAATCACATGCTTTAAATTCCACGAATATATATCACATATATAACAAGCAATAAAATAGCATGCTCAAGAAAATTCTAATTATAAATAATTAAATATAACATAGTATGAAATTAAATAAATAAAAGAGAACATACTTGGTTTTGAGAAAATAAAACAATCCTAGCGCACGCGCGTGTTGATACAAGCGTGCGTAGCAATGTTTTTGGGCTTGAGAAAACTGGGCCGCTTCCTCTCTTTTTAGTAGTGAGCCTTGTTTTTTTCTTTCTTTTCTTTCTCCTTTTTCTTTGCCTGCTTTTTTTTCTTCTTCTTCTTTTCTGGCCTGCAAGGCCTGTTTCATTTTTTTGTCTTTGCTTTTTTTTTCTTTTGGGCTGGGTCTTTACTTTGGCCCGGGGAACTTTTCTCTGTTTTTTTTTTTTGTTATGTTTCTACTGGGCTAGGATTCTTTATTTCTTCTTCCTTTGTATGTTTTGCAGGTGGGTGCTGATGTCTGGCAGCGGGAGCGGAGGTCTGCAGTACACGGACTGGTGGGCTGGAATCGAGTGGCTGTGGGGCTGGGTTAGGCTGGGGCCGCACAGGCGGGTGGTGGCCTGCTGTGCTAGCAAGGGAGGGTGGTGGTGTGCGCGCGCGGAGGCTGGGCTATGTGCAAGGAGCAGCACGGAGACTTGCAGCGTGCTGGGCAGGGCTGGGCTGTGTGCGAGGAGCCGCTCTGTTGCAGGCGTTGGGCTAGAGGCTGCGCAAGCGACGTTGGCAGGGAGGAGGGTGAGCTGATCTGCGGTTGGGGAGAGAAGACGATTTGGTTTTTTTTTTTTTTTTTGTTGGAGGCGGCAGAAGAAAAGTTTTTTTTTCTTGGCTATTTGCTCTGAGCGTGCTGATAACGTATAAAAGTAAATTGAGAATTGAAATTGGTCTACTCATTTCATTTTATAGCCCTTTTATATAGGGAGAAAATTACAACGGAAATATCAAATACAATGATGACATTAAATGCTGAATGGTCTCTAATCCTTGCTGATTGATGGTAATTGCTAATTCCTTGATTCCCTCTCCATCAATCACTTTGACAAAGGCACATAACGTGTTTTTCCTTTAACAATATATATATATATATATATATATATATATTATCTATTAGCCTATCTATTTTTATCTTAACTTTTCTTTCTTTTATTTACCAAATTTATTTTCTATTTTAATCAATTTTACAAAGGGAAAAAACCCAAATTTTTACAACAATGTCCTTGCTGGAACCTCACCTGGCCCAGCCTCTTCCCTCTATAGGACTGCAGCCAACCCCGACCTCCAACGCATCGTAGTCCATCGAGTAAACGTCGTCATTCCAGACCTTGATCCTCACTGCCATGTACACGTTGATGGTTACGCGCGGCCAGGTGTGCACGTGGACTCTCTTTAGCTTGAGCCATACTATCTTGAGGGAGGGATCGGAGGGCCAGAAGACGTAGAGGGAGGAAGATAGGAGGAGGAGGAGGAGGAGAGTGAGAAGAATGGTTGTGTTGCGTCGTGGGAGCTGGGAGGAGTAAGAAGATGGTAGAACATTATCGCTATGGTTGTGGGGTAATGGGATGTAGGGGTGGTGCTCTGGTGGTGGTGGTTGAGTTTTGGAGGAAGCCATGTGGTCTGTGGAAGTGGAACTAGTAGTAGGGATGGAGCTGCTTCGTCTATGGGTTTTGGGGTTTTGTTTGGATACTGGTTGCTTCGTGGTTATTTCATATAGGGTTAAATACTTGTTACTCCTCAAACTTTTGCCTGAAAAACAGTTTAGTCCCTCGCGTTTTAAATTAAACTGGATAGTCCTTATTCTCTCTAATTCTCACAGAACAGGTCTAAAATGACTATTCTACCCCCAAGATCCTTTTTTTATTTTTTTTTTCTATCTATTTTTCTCTTTTTATTTTTTATTTTTTTTCTGGCTGGTTCTCTCTCTCCAAGCTCGTATCCGACCCCGAGTTTATCCACTCGATCCACTGCCCCCTCCACCCCTCATGGAAGCTCGGCCGCCACAATTCCATCTCCACCTTCGTCGTCGTCCCCACTAAGCTCAGCCACCTCTCCTCCTCCTCATCCTCCACCACTCCCACCAATAAGCCACCTTACTATCATCATCCAACATATTACGAATTATCAGAAACACCTAGATTAGATCGAGCAACAACAACACACAACCCAGATCATAAACACCCAGAAACAACCTAGATCCTAAACACCCAGAAACACCCAAGTCGTTGAGGTACTGATCAAGATCGAGAGGGAAGGAGAGGAGCGGGTCTCCGGGTTTGAGATTCGAATACAAAACGGATATGTTGAAGACCCGACTCGACCCGCCGAATTCGATCCAGCAATTCATGAGGTCCACCGCCACGAAGCTCAACCCAGAACCCGAACCCGGGTCCTCCACGCTCTGGAGCCCAAAGAACCCACCGGCGTCTCCGACAACCTCATCATCCTACTAGATGATAAAAGCCAGCCCGCTGTCGATCAAGGAGGGGTTCAAATTGCTGACGGATAACGTGAAGAATATGGAGAAGCTAGCCAGAAATGGAGTGAGGGTTGCTTGAAGCGGACGGGCTTCAAGTACAGTACTCTGCCGGCGCCGGAGTTGCATTCTGATAGAGGAAGACGAAGACCCATTTAGTGGTGGGTTCTAGAGACTTGAAGAAGAAGATGTAGATGAGAAATTATAGAGAGTAGTGAGGACTGAGGAGGACAAGATTGATCTGTGGAGAGGGAGAGAGAGAAAAGTAGAAAAAATAAATAAAAAAGATAGAGAAATTAAAAAGAGAGAGAGAGAAAATTTTTTTTTTAAAAAAGGATCTTAGGGGTAGAATAGTCATTTTAGACCTGTTTTAGACATGTTGTGTGAGAATTAGAGAGAATAAAGACTATCCAATTTAATTTGAAAGGCGAGGGACTAAACTGTTTTTCAGGCAAAAATTTGAAGAGTAACAAGTATTTAACCCTTTCATATATTATTACTCAAGATATTCCTTCATGATTTCATCATTAGAAGAAGTACAAGATACTTCTGTTGTTGTTGGAACAAGATACATAGACTAGGTCATGATGCTCTATATTTTTCTTTCATTTCATTTTTGAGTTTTGCTCCCGAGAGTGAGTTAGCTTCTATTTCTGGGTCATGAAGGTTAAAATGATTAATTCTATTGAAATTTTTATTTTTTATTTTTTTAGATAAAGAGTTCATATAAGTTGTACGACTTGATTTATAGATAAAAATAGTACAAATTAAAGAATTGACTATTTTGTTTAGATAATTATAGCGTAGAGTAGCCTATGCTAATAAAAAATACTTCGCCTCGCAGACATTATATTTTATTAACTTCAACGCCGTGCACGCAACTGTGGTACATGAAAGTTAAATACTTCTACAAAGTCTCATAGAGACATTTATACTGGTATAGACATTATTCTAAACAAAACAAACTAGGTAACCAACAAGGAAAGAACCCAACAAAAATAGCAGAAGAAAAAAATTAAGCAGTAGCCCCAAAATCCCACAGCCCAACCCTTCCCCTTCTTATTCAAACTGGGCCAGACAAAAGAGACTAGGGTTGAGTTGAACCAGGCCCATAAGCCTATCCCAACGCCCCCTACCTCCTTGTCACCACCAGAGATCACCATCTGCTTCCACGTTCTGGCGGCCGGACGCATTGCCAAAACATGATGAGCACCGCCGTGCTCAAACCAAGATCTGTCCCTGTCATCAAAACTACTACTCGCTACCTTCACTGCGACTAATAGGACCCTAACCTAATTTAACTTTGAAACTCGAAACAGACCCTGCAAGGTCCACCTTAGAAGAAATTCTATCAAAAATTTGGCAGAACCTCTCCTAAAAGTGGACTACCCAAAAAAAAAACTAGACAAAGAACTTAAATCATTGTCCCACCAACTACTTTACATTCCAAATATATACATTCCAAGTACACTACTTACAAACATATTTAACAGTTTGGTAATTAGAGCGATTCTAAGAAATTAAGCCGATATATTAAGTAAGTAGGTAAGTAGTAACCTACAGTCAAAATGAAAGCGGTGGATCCTAAGCCTCGAATTCAAGAACGCACGACCTCGGCAATCTAAAATATGGGCAGTTGAAATACCGAAGGGCCCAAGGAAAAGCATTGAAAAAGGTTACAGTAAGTGGACAAAAAATAACTGTTTCAAAGGAAATAAAAGAAGATTTAATGTCTTTTCAAAAAAAAAAAAGATTTAATGCTTTTCCCAATTTTATTCTCTTGAAAATCACGGGTGCAGTAAAGTCTCTTCAAAATACTTTTACTCCTCCTCTTTACCGAAAACTCAACTCAAGATGTAAATCATAACGAAATCAGTCTCAAAATTCTACTAAAATACTTATATAATCAAATATCTTGAAATCCTTTCATAAATCTCGTATATCTCATAAAAATACTCATCTCATAAGCTTTTTAGAAATCCCAAAGATTTTGTACATCAACTTAAATTACTGAAACTCATCTCATGAAATAGGCGATAACTAGAGGGAACTGCCGACTCGTCATCTCATGCCACTTGGAGGGGACTGCCGACTAGTGATGCATCGGAGAGTACTGCCGACCAGAAGAGGAGGTGATGGTTAGAGGGTATTGCCGACTAACCATAGATAGTTAGAGGGTACTGCCAACTAACTATCTCATGCCATCTGGAGGGTATTGCCGACCAGATTACGCATCTAAGGGTACTACCGACTAGACAATGCATGCATGCGCTATCATATTTCCCTCCTTAATTCATAAACTGAACTCATAAAATTTCTCATATAATCTTTGAACTCAAGAAATCTCGAGGAATCAATCATACTGAATCATCATTATTCTCTCAATAACTCGATACTCAATTAACACTCGAAAAAAATATATATGAATGCTTTCGGAAATGAAACTCAATATCTCAATAACCATAAAATCATTGATAAATCATCAATGCGTAAATCACAAAAATCTCAATAATGCAATCGTACTCAAATACTAGAAAATCATTAATCCTCATACTATTTTCTTAATTAACTACTTTCCGAAAACCATTTCTCAATAAATCAATAACTCCTAACTTAAATAGCTCAATAATTAATAAAGCTCTCTGAAAGGAAATTAAATAATAACCTCATAGATCATAAATAAATCTCATAATAAAACAAATACTCAAAAGTAGTACTACATGCATAATTTATTTTAAAATCAAATGTCCACTCACAGATTTGCAGCTATGAAGGCCGTCCGGTGATTTCTTCCTTGAACTCGATCTACATATTTTCCTGAATAAATTGATATTATAAATAATTGTTTTACGATAATCGGAATTAAATGGACGATAATAAATTCGAAACTCTAAAATTGATAAATCATCTAATGCTTGAAATCATAATGAAACGAGCCCAAACTTCATACATTATATCGACTCAATAATTATAACAACTTATTGAAAGCTAGGGTCAATCCTAGGTCGGCTCTTCCTAAATCAAAACCCGAACTTTCTAAAACTTTAAAAATTCATAGCATTTTCAAAATGTGCACCAATCGATACAAAGTTCATATCTACACGCTCGTAATGATATGCTTGACCCAACAAACCGAAATAGAACGCCGGGAATGGCTGGATGCGCCGCCAAGGCCGCTAAGCTTGGGCCCCACGGGTCGCCGGTTCCAAACCCGAATTGGATCACCAAAATTTCATCAACAAGATCATCTCAACATTCCCAACATCTTTCATAACTACAACATTGATCAATTTCAAGTATATAGCTCGGAAATTACCTCAAAAACCCTAAATTTATTGTCGCCGTCGATTCTCCTTCCTCCAGAAAAATTGGAGCCAACCATTGGGTTGGGTTTGAACCAGAGAGGCAAGAGCTTCAAGATGTTGGTGGTGGTGCAGCCTTAGGTGGCTAGAAAACAGCGATCGGACCGGATTTCAATTTGGCACCATGACTGGTTTCTGGCTCGATTCTTCTTCTACGTCTCAAATCGTCCTAAGTGACTTCCAAAGAAAGGGAGAGGAGGATGAGGAGCTTCTAAAAAGACCAGTTTCACGGCCGGAGGTGACTGGAATCGGCGCCGGCGAGGCCGAGATCGCTGGTTTTTAAGCTCCCTTTCCCTCTCTCTCTCTCTGACTTCCTGAAATGGAAGTTCCCCAAATTAGCAAGTTTCCCCTTCGGGAAATGCCTAAATATGCTTTAACCAATTTTTCAAAATTTACAAAAATGCCAGCGAGTTTAAACCCTCATAACTTCTTCATTACAACTCTGATTTTAAAGTTCCGCATGTCCACGGATTTGATTTAACGTGCTCTACAACTTTCTAGAAGGAAGTTTCCTCAAAACCTGACCCAAACAAAAGGTCAACTCTTGAAAGCCCAAAAAAGTCTGAAACAAAGGTAAAAAGTAAAGATGATTGTCGTTTATTGTCCAGATGACTAGTAAACGGGGTGTAATAGCGACCCAAAACATTGTTTGGATTCTCACCTGTAACTCGAAGCCATCGCCGCTACTTGACCCAACAGAAATCCATCATCGCCTCGTTGTAAAACCCAGAAGATGACCCCGAGATTGTCCCTTCCTCCTCAGTTTCTCTGATATCTCGTCCAAAACCCACCGCTAATGAACTCTCAAAGAAAACTGTCACTATCGTACTCAACGACACACATCGCTACGTAGTTAGAGACGCGCCCAAGAAAACTTGCTGCCACCGCTTGTCGGGGAAAGCCAACCTTAGCAGAGCCGCCTAGGGTTTTCTCTCCTCTATATTTACTAGCCTTCCAGCACGCGCTTACACACGTGTGGAAGTGCGGCTGAAGGCTTTCTCAACTTCCTTTCACCTTTAGCTCATCCCTGACCAAGTTGACAGCAACTTGGATTCAACTTTGGTCAGAAACTTGCTTCATCGAGTCATCCATTTCTTGCCTATCTCATTGCTTTTCATTCACCAACTCTTTAATTATAGTCTGAGAATGATCTGTCCTTTCCTGCTCAGCTCCTCAAATAGATCCTCATAGAAATCCTACACACAAAAACCACATCAAAAAATTGAACAATTTCAATTAAAATCAAGGAGTAAAGCTTCTTGCACAAAGCAGCCTACAGTTGCAACTCAGGAGAGTCCTGAATGGGATACCTAATTCTCATTTGTATGTGAAGTAATAAAACTTAACGATTACTGGCAAAGTAGCAACTGAATAGTCAAAATTAATGCCCGATGAATGTCAAACATGCATTTTGGACCATGAATATTTGAAAACTAAAACATCTAAGTGCCTATCAATGAAGAAAAGAAAATCAAAGTCAAATACCGATATGCTTTGCAAAGACTTAAATTAAAGATAACATGAACACATCTTAATTTATAGATGACAACGTACTACCTTCAGGGACAATGCCATGATCTTCTTGTAACAGACATCCGGCATCCCTGCTGTTCCAGGAAGACAAATAAGTGTAGCTACTCCTTTTGGACCAAAATCAGAGTATCTCCACTGCTTTGTTCCAATCTGCAGATACACAGCATTTCAATACAAACCAACAAATCAAGTCACCACCAAAAACACACCTATAATTTAATAGGCAGAAAGCTATATAGATAAAAATAAGATTAACTTTCCACTTTAAAACCCAACAATTAGGCAGAAATAAAAGCCTTCAAATTAAAATACACAAAGTTGATGCTAACCCATGATATATACTGTTTGACAATTCCAAGCCTTAGCAGCGAAAACATAAACTTGATTGCAGAAAGTGAGACAAACATAGTAATAGCAAAACCCAATATCAAAACGAAGCTAAAGACTCAATCTTTACATAAAAATGTGGGGACAGTTATATTCGTACTGATGAAGTGAAAAAAAGAAAAGAAAAATAACATGCTTCAGTTTGGCGGTGAGGTGGATCAAATTGCAAACCAAACCCAGATAGATAAACTCACATACCCATATTCATAGGCATCACCCAGAATTGCATGCACCGAAATTCAAAACCCGATCAATCACACCCAAAATTCAAGCTTACCTCCTCTTTTCTGTCTTCTCCCGAATGTCTTCTTTCCCTTCTTCCTTTGCTTCTTCACTCTCTCTCTCTCTCTCTGTCTCTCTCTCTCTCTCTGTCTCTCTCTCTCTCTCTCTCTCTCTCTCTCTCTCTCTCTGGAGCGAAGAAACACATAAGCGAAAGATGAAAGCGGTGTAATCGATCAAAAGAAATTTAAAAAAAAAAAAAGGATATACCCAGATTTGTGTTCTTCTCTGATGAACCGAAGAACCGAGATTCGCATTGTTCGTTCTCTTCCCGTCCCCATGTTCTTCCTCAAATCAAAACCCAAGAACCGCCTTGATTCGCCATGTTCTTCCTCTCTCTCTCTCTCTCTCTCTCTCTCTCTCTCGAATCAGTCGTCTCTTTCAGTTTCAGATTGGAAATCGCATCCTTCTTTCGCTCCCGTCACCTAACCTCTTCTCCCCTCTCTTTCTCTGTCTATCACTGTATGGAAATGAAACCATCTGTCTCTCTATCAGAGCGAAACTAAACCATCCCTAGCCACGTCTCCTCTCTTTTCCTCTGTGTCGGCAAAACCCAGAACCACATTCGTCTCTTTCGAAGTTTCTATTTTCTCTGTAAATCATGGGCAATATCAAGGGCAAAATGGGAAGTTTGAAAGTTTCCCCAAAGATGAACAGTAACACCCTCTTCGCTTTACTAATAGAGATCGTGTTCCTTTTGCTCTACAATTCCATTTGTATTCAGATTTTTAATTGATTTGAGATCTCACGTTTTAAGAATAATGTGAGCTACAAGTCTATAACAAATTAGTTTTTCATCAAATTAAACAAACTATTCCATAACTATCTTCCTCTTAACAATCGACCTCCTATTTCTTTTGTTTTATTCATCCTTTTGAGATTCAGCTTATGTAGTGGTGCATGGAGGTTCATGAGCATACAGAAATAGAATTCATTTACTTAAATAAATAAAAAAATTCAAAAAATAGAAATTTTGAATCAAACATGCACTTTTATGTAGAGCCGAGTGGGTCGTCGTTGCACGTCGTGCCTCATAGTTTTGTACTTTTTGTTTTTAAAATTTCATTTTTCCTCTAACGAAAGTAAATAAATAGAGTGACATTAATTCAAAAAACAGAAATTCTTTTTTTTTCTTTTTTTTTTTGAATTTCTTTAATTTTTTTTTTTTTATGACTAACAGAAATTTTGAATCAAGCAGGCACATTTATGTAGAGACGAGTATGTCGTTGCTGCAAGTCGTGCTTTATAGTATTGAACTCTTTGTTTTCAAATTTCATTTTTCCTCTAAAGAAAGTAAATAAATAGTGTGAAATTTATGGTAAAAAAGATTGACACAAGAATTTGAAAGTTTTGGAATGATGTATCTACAATTGGTTTGGCGTATCTACAAATAACTGATCGAGAATGTGCTCGAGCAATTGGAATGCTAACCAAAACTACAAGTTTGTACGTTGATATGTTTAGATTCTGAAAGGACAGTCACAATCTCTTATAAAACCACCACCAACTTATGGTCAAATAATTGTAAGACCTAAATTGTGGATACTATCCTTCTCACTCAAAGAACAAATAAACATCAGTCTTCGAATAGCATGTAACATGAATCCCCCGGGATCACTTTTCTGCACATTAATCATGGATTCATGGTTATGGAGACACCCGAAATTAGCAGGTCCCATATTATCCAATAGGAGTCGCATAGTATTTATATATGTAAGGGCCCAAAATGCTTTGCTTTGTCAGTCTTGAGATTTGAGAAGTCCCCACAGAAACAAAACTACTGGTCAACCGAACTAACAGTCAACTGGGGATGGAGTGCCTTCTTTGTCATCCTTTTGCTATGCAAAAGAACAGAGACTTCCTCTGTTTGTCAATTTCTTCAAACTACTTTCATCTCTTTACCTCTGTAAAGCTCTCTCCTTTCTGGAAGTCTGATCAAAGCAAGTGAGAATGGCAAGACCTGGAAACAAGATCATACCAGCCAAATTGGTGGGTATGTCTTACCCTTTTCTTATTTCAATTCATCACTTGTGTTTTCAAACTTGATCGTTCTTTATCTTCTATCTTATTCATGTCTTGGCTTATTTCCCCTGTGTTCCCTTCTGATACAATCATCAAAGTACTAGTAGTGGTTATTGTTTTTGTTCTGTCTAGCCCAACACATGGTATATTGATTAAGAGAATCAGTGTAGAGACTCTCATGAAATTTTATACAAGAATTCTTCGAGTATAAAGCACATTTGCTACAGGGTGGATTACTTTGTTGATTTCTAAGCATAATTTGTTCAGAAAAGAACCCTATTGCATACCCAGAATACAAAAGTTGATGTAAATTGTGCATATCCATTTATATATCCAAAAGAGGTTAATGAAACTCCAGAGAGGAGCTGAGATCATCCAACAATTTTGAAATTGCCCATTCATGATTTATAATTTTATATGGAGCAGTGAGCCAATTCAATATGATTGTCCCTATCAGTTTCCAAATGAAGTTATGCAATGCTCAATCAGCTTCATCACTAATTAAACTGTTAAACGTTACATCTATTGGTTAAGGATACAAAAATTTAAATACCGCCAGATATTCTTCGTTTTGAAGCTGTGTTTGGTCAATCAACGGTATCATAATTGCTAATGGAGTTGCCTAAGAAAACTAATTGCTGAGGGGGTGGCATTCTCTAGACCATTCAGTAGTTTTGTGGGAGCTGATGTACTACTGCATTTTGCTCGAGAAAGTTGGAAGATTTCTTTTGATCATCTCATGATTATTGGTTATATTAATGACATTATGACAGTGTCTACCAAAATAACAGAACATGATTTTTTAAATTCTATCAAGTGAGTTGATATGTGTTTCACTGATAATAGCAATAAGTGCAAAGGACTTGTAGCAGAATG
Source organism: Rosa multiflora (assembly GCA_002564525.1). Lineage (NCBI taxonomy): Eukaryota > Viridiplantae > Streptophyta > Magnoliopsida > Rosales > Rosaceae > Rosa > Rosa multiflora. The sequence goes on from BDJD01002524.1 coordinate 225,000, forward strand.
CAGAATATTGGTTACAATGAAGTTTCAAGCATATAGTTCTTATTGGCATATGTTATGCAGCCCAAAACCTTAATAGTGGGACAGCTCATTTCTGTTTTTCTTGAATGCTTTTCTTACAGGTGCTTCTAGGAGACATGGGAACTGGGAAAACAAGTTTGGTACTTAGATTTGTCAAAGGCCAGTTTTTCGATCACCAGGTTCATGTTAATTTCTTATCATTCCCACAAAATCAGTTTTCTCGTTAGTTATGTGTTTCACATTGAGGAACTTTTTGTATGCTTTTATGCAGGAGCCAACCATAGGAGCAGCTTTTTTCACTCAGATACTATCTTTAAGTGAAGCCACTGTGAAATTTGATATATGGGACACAGCAGGACAAGAACGATACCATAGCTTGGCTCCTATGTACTATCGTGGTGCAGCAGCAGCTGTAGTCGTCTATGACATCTCAAGCACGGTACCATAAAATCAAACTTCCTGTGTTCATATGTATTGCAAGTTGCAGCTATGCATAAATTAAAATACATTTCCTAGTACTTTTTTTTTTTTTTTAAACATACACTTCCCTAGTTTAATGGAGTACTTGGTTGCAACTTCTCCTTTTATTTAGGAGAACAAAGTTGCATTTCAAAATTATAAGTTCCAGCGATGCAATTTATGCAGTTACTTAATAATCACAAGGGGGGCACATCCTAGAACAAGATTTTCTTTGATATAAGAACAAAAGTATATGTTGCTAGTGATATAGAAATGACTATGGCAAGTGATTTAATCAGTAAACTGCTGCTATATATTAATAAAGCTTTCCATTCTTGGCAAAAAAAAAAAAAAAAACAGGCTTTCCATTCTTGTTGAGTTGGCCGATCAGTTCGTTATATACCTGTCAGTGCAAGCTTTGTGTTGTCTACTCCTGAAATTCAACAACAGTAAACTGGCTTCCCCTTTGTTTAGTTCTGGTGATTCAGGATAAATTAATACTAGGGCACTATATATTGTCTCAGGATGAATGCAACTTCCAGTTCTATCCTTCCTGACTCCTGATCGATTTATGTATGCTATAAAATGTGATTTAAGGGGGTTATATCATGCATTTTCAATTTGATACTTAGTTATACTATATGCCAATTAAGTACTATTCTCTTATTAGTATGTGTATTGGCCCCAGGATACATTCACTCGAGCCAAAAAATGGGTTCAAGAATTGCAGAGGCAAGGTAAGGGCATCAAAATTGGAACAAGTATTCCTATCATGTATTTCTTGTTCTTATTTCTGTTCAAGTATAGAGAACCAGATTGTTTAGTATGATTTTCCTTCTCTCTTATCTTGTCTTGTCTTTACCGTATCATGATAATCAACTACATAATCTGCCCCATAGAAGAAGTTTATAACCTCATATCCAGTCCTTTTGTTAAGACTGACCTCAGTGTATTCTGCAAATATATCAGATAGGTCATAGACAATACTTGTGTGTTCCAATTGTTTCCATGTCTATATGTCTTGTATTAAGAGTGGACAAAACCTTGCTTGTGCGTGTTTAATTCCCAATCTCACATAAGTTTCAGAAGATTTGTGACCATTTTAGTTTTTAAATGTAGTCTGTATCCTTAATGGCAAGCACTAATTTTGCTTACTCCTCTTCTCTGGCTTGTCAATATGAAACAGCACGATTTAGCTCTTTTCTTGTATACATATTTTTGTTGAGTCCCCTTTTGTTTTATAAGTAGTGTGTTCTTGAGCATTCAAATGATTTTTCAGCTCTTCTTGAGAAATGATTCTATATTGTCAAATCATGTGTTTGTCTTGGAATGATTGTCATCTGTCGTTAATCATGATGGATTCATTACTTATAACATTTTTAGGGAATTTAAATTTGGTGATGGCATTGGTTGCAAATAAGTCTGACTTGGAGGCAAAAAGGGAGGTGGACAATGAGGTATTTGCAACATTCTGTTAATATTCTCCTCTTATCTCCTTTTTACATTTGCATGAGTATTTTAGGAAGAAGAGCGTATTTGGAAATTGCAATTATGTTAGCTTTCAGATCCTAATACCACATTAATAAAAAATCTGCTCTCTGAAGGATTGGGACTTGTTTGTGTTTTTCATATTTTCTTGAAATTGTACTGCAGGAAGGGGAGCAATTTGCTCAAGATAATGGGATGTTTTACATGGAAACTTCAGCCAAAACCTCGCAGAATATTAATGAACTTTTCCACGAAATAGGTAAAAGTTCAAATATAATATGAGGAAGAATTATATGGTTTAATTGCATCAGTACTTGCAGTATGCTGTTCACCGGGAAATCTAATTGTAGTTTCGTGCAATTCAAAGTACAATTAAACAGTCATGTCATATGAACTGTGCATCCAAAATTTGATCTTTTGTTTGTTCCTACTATAAGAGTCGGTTTTAGAATTCGGATATGTATGCAATGCTTAGACAGTTAGCTTTCATCTGTGCAGCAAAGAGATTAGCAAGAGCTTGCCCATCAAAGCCTATTGGAATGACTCTAGCAACACGAGACAGATTGTTACAGACCTCAGACTTCTGGTCTGTAATTCTAGTTTCGTGCAACTCAAAGTACAATTAAACAGTCATGTCATATGAACTGTGCATCCAAAATTTGATCTTTTGTTTGTCCCTACTATAAGAGTCGGTTTTAGAATTCGGATATGTATGCAATGCTTAGACATTTAGCTTTCATCTGTGCAGCAAAGAGATTAGCAAGAGCTTGCCCATCAAAGCCTATTGGAATGACTCTAGCAACACGAGACAGAAGAAGAAAATCATTTTGTTGCTTGGGGTGACTACCTGTTCTCACATATATTTGGGCTAGTGTTTGTCGAATGATCCTTTTTTGCCTCTTGGTGGTTCAGCTGGAGGTTGGTTTCTTCCAAGTGTAATACGGAGTCTCAACAAATTGCTCACAGGAATCAAGGATGTTATGACATAAAATTGTTCAAAGTTAAAGAACAAATTTTCCTATTTGTATATGAGTGATGATAATGCTACATCATGCAAATTTAATCTGTATATTCTTGCAAATGTTACAGAATATCCATGTTGCCTTGACTATCCAAGGTGACTGATGTTAAAGAAAGCATTTGAATCAGAAACCAGAAAGGCCAAAATGGTACCTAGGTAATTGGTCGCGCGGTTAACCGTCTCTCACTTTCTGTTGAGTTCTTCTCTGAGGGTAATGTCAATGTTAAATGCACTTTTTTTATTTAAAAAAAAATGACGGTGCATAGAAATTTTTTTATTCAGAAACTCAATCACGTAATTCATTGTGCAGTATGACTATTAATTCAAGAGAGTACTTCGCTGTTTCTTTGGAAATGAAACTAAAATGAAGAAACCAACTTTCCGTATTAGGAATACGGATGCTTCTATTGTTATATAACTTGCACTAAAAATGGACCACAAGAGAAACATGAAAATCACATTTTCAAATGGCTATCATATCTTCCGACGCAATCCTTTTCCAGATTTTAACTTAAACAACTAAGCAAAGATCACACCCACATACATAATTATGGCTTGAAGTCCCACATTGAAGAGAACATAAACGTCGAGAAGAGAAGAAAGTAGAGAGGATTAAAAAAACAGTAAAAATGGACCACTGCCATTATGTCATCTGCACTCATATCCTTGTACTTTTGGTCAGGACAAATTTCTCTCTCTAACATGGTCTCTCTCGCAAGATCCAGATGCCAAATTTCTTTCTTGTTAGACTTTCTAGCTTGTAAGAATCACCCAAATGCAAAATACATTTCTAGTAGGGTGGTGCTATTCACACACCCATTTTCTATATTCACACATCCCCTCTATTTTTTTATTACTTTAATTTAATTTATTTTTACAAATTACCTTAAATACCCTCCCTTGCAATTCCCTGATTATTATTATTATTATTATTATTATTATTATTATTATTATTATTATTATTATTATTATTATTATTATTATTTTCTGTTTTGCAAGTGAATCATCTCCAAATTCTAAACCCTTATTTTCTCGCAAACGAGGACTTTTTGTGATTTCCTTCGTTTCTTTTCCATCAAAAACTTTTCTAGCATAGTCATTCCATCTCTTTAATGTGATGCTTTGAAGTTCAATTATGGCAGAGCAAGCAATTTTAGACCCATCTTTGGAGAAAATTTTATATCTGATTTGCAATGGAGACATGGAAGAAAAATATGAATTTAGTGATCATTCGAGCTCCTTTGAATCCATCATTCCCGGTAAGATTCTAACTCAAATTATTTGGTGTATTTCAATCCATTGCTCTTGGTCAGTTTCTGAGCAATTTGGTAGATCAAGGAGCTTTAAATTTGTGCGTTCTATTCGTCTTAGTTTGATTTTGGTATGGGCAGCGTGTTAATCATGGTTTTGACTTGAGTTAATTGATAATTTTGAAGCCGTTGACGCTTTGATTATTTATTTTTTCTGGATACCTCATCGCATATATAAGCACACACTACTGTGCTAGTTTTACATGTATTGATGTATAAGAACAAGAAAACTAGAGGGGGTGTGTGAATAAATTGCAAGAGATGGTAGTTAAGGTAATTTATAAAAAAAAATTGAATTAAATTAGTAATAGAAAAATAGATGGGGTGTGTGAATAGAGAAAATGAGTGTGTGAATAGCACCACCCTTCTAGTATTGCTCTTTGTACTAGTTATATCATTTGGATGGCCAAAATAATGTTGTTTAGAAACATTGATTAAAAAAAAAACCTATTCACGTCATGTATTTAGTTGCATCCTTTTTATCTGATTATAGAAATCACAATTCCTCATTGTATTCGACAGTTTCATTAATCAAAATTTGAGGGCAGCTGAACCGGCTCTTTATTCCAAAAAAAAACAAAAACAACAACAACAACAAACAAACAAACTGTTGAAGAAAAATCGACTTAGTGTGCCTTATCAAACTAGGAATAGTTTCATGGTTGTAATAGGAGAGAAGGTTCTAGAATTCCTAGTCCTACTCGGATTAGTTTTCCTTGTAATATTAGAACATGTTTGTAATCCCTATATATAGGGCTCATATTCTCAATAATGATACACACAATTCTCTCTACAATCTCTCTCAAATATCATATTCTTAAACACAAACAAACGTATGGAAACTGTCTTTATAGTTTTCCCAAACCAACAATTTCATTTTCTTTTCTTTTTTGGCATTAAACAATTTCATTTTCAGTCGGGGGAAAAAAACAAAAAAAAACACAACAATTTCATTACATAAACAAAAATCAATAAATAGTCACATTGCTAACACTACGTGACTGGCAAAAAAATATGGATGCATTCAAGAAGACGAAAGGATGAAGTGCTGAGTGGTCAATGAGAAGAGTAATGCAAGGGTAGAACCGGAAAATCAATAAATGGCGATAGTAAATACAAGAACAAACAAGGTTATAATGGTCATTAAGAAGAATAAAGCAAGGATAGAATCGAAAAAGCAAGAAAGGGCAATTGTAAATACAAGAACAATAAACGATGGAGTGGTCATTGACAATAATAGAAAAAGGGTAGAAGTGGAAAGTTGAGAAAGGGCGGTAGAAATTAGCCTTATATATGTCGCCACATGTCACATTAGTCGTTTCAGGATCGTTGCCCTTAACAATTGGGGTATGTGTTGGTAGGATCATAAATGAGAAAGAGGAATTGAGGAAATTACGAGTTATTCGTCTTGTTCATTCATTTTATAAACGTAAGCTTTCATCCAATTTCAATTTCTTCAGCTATTCATCAATGGCTGAGTGTAAGAAAGAGTTCGAGGTGTTCACTACTGCTGTAAACGTAAGCTTTCCTAGGGTTTGAATTTATGAGAATTTCTTTTTTATGAAAACTTTATTTTAGGGTTTTAATCTTTTTCCTTCACAGCCCACTATGGAGGAGGTGATTTCTATTGTTGAAGCTGGCAAGAAGGTAAATTCAGCGTAATGTTTCACTTCATTCCAGTTTATTTTTGTTTTCGTAGTCACCTTCCCTTTATCATCTTTCACAGATTATCATTCTGATGGCTGGAGTCGCAGGTCAGTTTGTTTAGGGGCTTCTTCAAGTCCCAGTCTGCATCCCGTAAGGTGATGTGCTCAAGGCTAAGTTGACTGATTAGCTCCTGGGCGCTCTGGCTGATCTGACTGTGATTGAAGCTTTGCAGGATTACCAAGTCATCCGTTCACTGAAGAAAGGTTCTCCTTACCTTGAAAGAGGAAAAGTTGCGCACTGCACTTGAGTTCATTAAACAAGAGTCCAAGAAGAAGGTTTTTGCAAAGGATGAAAATAATAGGATGAACGTGTTTCTGGGTATCGGAAATTGATAGATACGTTGCAATCCTTACTAGGCAAAAACCAAAAATCACACAGGACACACAACTTTGGTTACGCTATGAAAATCTCAAATTTGAGATTAAAAACACTTCAGGACTCTTACTCTTTAGAACCCAAAATAAGATCAATCCACTGATAGTGAAGAATATGTTTCTTTACAAAAACAAATAGCACTCCTCTCGGCTACAATCTCTAGACTAACTAAAGAGGTGTTTGTCTTGAACCACTTGAACGATCTTCGATTATCGCTCTTCTTGGATCAACACCTTCTCTACTGATCTTGAGAGAACCAGTGCATATAAATGAATAATCAATGAGATACTTTGACACGGAACAAGTGTTTCATGACTCCTATGTGATTCCTTCTAAGCAAACAAGAAGAACAATTATTCTTGCGTCTAAGTTGTATCAAAACGAACGCTACTTTTCTGAATACATTGAGGATAAAGCAAATCCTCAACAATCACGATTTTAACCCTAATTGGACTCCTAATAGGAACGGTCTTTTAATAAAAGATATCCACAATTAAGATAAACAAATCATAAAACGATTAGGACTTCAATAGCACGATTTTAACAGTTCAAAATATCTTTGTAAAGTAATATCTAAAAACTGAAAGGTACTTTTCTAAAAATCGAACTCCTTAAAACGTAGGACTAACTCCCAGTGCTTATGCATGAGATGCATTTACTTGAAATTCTCTGAGACCAGTTTGTAGGCTTCTTCAGTGCTTTGTATGGGAATGCCAACACAACATGTACAAATCTTGTACCTACAAAGGACCTCTTTTAGCCATCATCGATGGCTACAAGGAGTCTCTGAATGCTGCTGTGTATGATGGGCACACCTCATACTTATTTGCGGATGATGATGACCAGTAGGAGTACTACTAGGAAGAGGAAATACTATGGGGATGACGATGACCAGGAATACTACTAGGAAAAAGAAGAAGACAGTTTTAGGATTTAACAGTTTCAATTTGAATATGTCAGACTTGTGGATGATATAAAAACTATTGTTATGTTTTGGATTTGACTATGAGATTTCAGTGGATGATATAATAGCGTTACTCCGTACTTGTATACTTCTTTTATGTGAGTATGTGTTCAGTACCTATAGTGCTATGTATCTTGCTGCAGGTACGCTTTCCACCTCTTACACTCTTATGGTTCTATGTTGCTATTATGTCATTAGTAGAGCCCCTATAATATTCCTTTTCTAAATCAATTTAAATGTGTTGCAGCTCAATTCAGCTTTTCACGACATTCATCAAGTATATTCACCAGGTCAGTATTGACTTCCCTTAAGTGTCAATTTTACTGGTCTCATTTCATTGGACATGCCATGTCATTGTGATTAGTCATGGAACAGATACGATCCATCTAACATAAGAACTCTGCTTTAGGGAAATCTAAGAACAGAACTTTGCCAATGAGTCATCTGAAGTTAATTTTATTGTTACTGCCAAATGAACATGCAGCATGTTTTAATAATACAAAACATTTCTGGATGCAGACAATCTTCAACTTCACGTGGAAGAGTATGGATGGATTCTGCATCGCCAACATTTTACTCGACTTGTCTGGAGGGGTGGCAAATTATGCACAAATGGCTGTGCAGTCGATAGTTCCATACATCAAGGTTTGTGATCTCGTCATGCTTAATTTGTTTTAGCTCCTATGTTTCTAGTTCCTTGGGTGAACATTTATGGAAATATAGGGAAGAGACATCTTTTTTGTTATTGATCCATAACTAAATTAAATGTTCATCTATTTGCTTTATATATTTTTAACGAATCCATCAAATCTATGACTCCGTCTCAAATTGAATTAGTTATAGAGCTCGATGCCTATACATTGATGCTTCAAAATATTTCAGATATGTACATTATTAGGTCCATCAGTCCTCAGGTTCTGCAACCAGGTGTCCCATATTAATAAGCTGTTGATAAACATGCCATTTCACTGGGCTACTTCATCCCCTGAATTACGCCATAGGTGAAAGTCTAAGCATGTCCTTAATTCAACCTGTATGGTTGAGTTCGTTTCCTATTGTTATTGTATTAAATATAGATACAATTATATTACACCTGTAGATTGTAGGTTCCTTTGGCTTTTGATAGACACAGTTATGTGATTTGGTGGTTACTATCTTATTGCCACTGTCAAACAGTGGTAGCTGGCCGTACTATAATGGTTAACCAAAGTATAGAGGATCCAGATTAATTTCCATATGTTTCCTTTCATCTTAACCTAGTTGTGATGTTAAAAGCAGTAGTTTAATTACTAGGTGATGAGACTAAATGGTCAGTAGGGGCATCCTTGTAATGGTTAATTTCCTTTGATTTGAGGACTAATCGTCCTGTTTTGACCTTTGACCAATTAAATTGATCATGGTTTCAGTGTTACAGGACTTGCATTGTAGTTTAGGTGTTCTCTCTTCGTGGTGAATTATGGTTCTTGTAGTTCTGGTTGAACGATGTCTTTAACTTCGCTTGATGCTTTAAACCTGTAGAGTTGAGTTTATCCACCTGTATAGTTGTTGCTTTCAAATAAGTTTCTACACATTTTGATTATAATTAATTCCACATGGAATTTGCAACTTTTATGTAGCGTAAAAGGGTGCATTGTTTAAATGTTATACTTTTGCTCTATCAGAGTCATAGGTGCTTAGCAAATATCTGTGGTGCGTTGCATTGTGATCTCAATCTCATGATGGCGTGTGTCAGGTTGCATCTGAATGAGGTCTTATGCATTTAGATTTCAGCATTCATTGTAATCATGAATTGTCCGTCATTTAGGGGTCTAGCTGATAGCTTTTGTTCTTCAAGGTAAATTTATACGTTTCCATCATAGTTAGGCTGTAACAAGTTATGAACTTTTATTGATTGATACGCCAGAGTGCTTGCGCAAATTTTAACAACTAACTCGATGCTAATTAATTTTGTGATTAGTAATGCACTAATATAGGGTCAATTATACTATCTGACTAATGATCAAGAAGACGAAACATGTGACCAGCAGTTGCATTCGATTTGCGGTCATCAAATAGGTAATGTCTATGAGTAAAAGGACAGGTAGTGCCGAAAGTTGTAACTAAAAGAATATGCTGCTATATACAAATCAAAATTGCTGTATGCTAACTCACAGTACTGACTTAGTCAGGCTCTTGAACTAGCTTAGAGTATTGGCCAAAGCTTTAATTAGGAACCTTAATTTGGGTTAAAGCTGAAAATCAGCTGTTAGTTGTTTGGTCAAATACCTCCTTGGGAAGCTGATCGGCGTTCTGGTTTTATGTCTCACGTTTTCTTTGCTGTGTATAAAGCTTTTGGAGTGTTGTCGAGGAAAGTTTTAACCATTCAGACGTGCCCTTGAATCCTTGATGATACCATAATTTCCAGTTATCATGTGAAGTGTAGCCATGATCATCATATCTTCTTTTCCTAGGGTTTTATGACTCAAATCATGAATGTTTTGACTTTTGACATTGTGAAAGTAAAGCATGGTAGAAAATCAAACTCTCGAGGACCACGTATAGCTGTAGCGGGATAGTTCATAGGCCCAACAAATGAGTGAATTTTGCTCTTCCCTACTCTTTAGGTCCAAGGCTCTAAGCAACAGAAGTTGAAACTAAAACGCTGTGCTCTTCGATCTCCTTCCCTCCTATGCTATGATTTTCACAGGCTCCTCCTTTGCCTTCATTCTTTGATTGGTCGATGGATTGTGATGTGATAGCTGTTTACGGGAGTTTCTGATCTTGGTTTTTGCTGCAGGGTCTCTCCTCGAGTGACACCAGGGGCTCTCTAAGGCTCTGGAGTCAGACGAGATCAAGGCTGTGTTGACCAGCGCCATCAAAGAAGCTGTCAGGGAGGCCTAGAGAATATCTGAGAATTTCTGAATTCATTACCACTTGGTGCATGTGAGGTTTAGTGTTCCCTCCATGATTCCATAACTTCCATTAATTTATCATCTCTAGTGTAGCCATGGCTCAAATTATGATTTCTCATTGTGTTCACAAGTCACAACTAACAACTGCAAAGCCTAAATCAAACTCCATTGGCAGGCATCTCAAATAAGGACTCTGTATGTATACCAGGCCAGTTGGTTAACATGAACATTGCAGACTGCATAGTACTTTATAGGGTTTAAACAAACAACAAACGACATTGATATTGAATTTAGCTCCCTACTCTTCAGCTCTAAGGCTCTAAGCAATGAAAGGTGACAGTAAAACATACAGCATCATCCTCCACCCATGCGGCATGTTTTAGTTTCAACTTAAATGCTTCGAGTATAAAAGAAGGCAGAGAAAGTTGATTGACAGTCATAGTTTGGCAGCGATTTGCTTCTAGATGCATCTCGCCCGAGACCATACATGTCGAGAGTTTTGATAGAACTTCTCATGAGACTGGACTTGTTGCCCCTTAAATATATCCCGATCTTATGCAAGTTGTCGAAAAGGATCCTGAAACACAACCGTTCCAGAGTGGATGTACTTGTATCATCGATTTGACTTTTCTTTTTCCTCCAGGTCCATGCACTGTTTTGAAAGCCCAGAGTGGCTTCATGTGAGAAGAGGTAGAGAGTAGGCCCATCAGTAGAAGTTGATCCTCAAGGCAGACGTGGAGACGTTCTTGCTTTTGATTTGCAACTGGTAATACTTACAGCTGCTCATGCCTCTTATGTCTCCCAAACTTCCTATAGTAATAGTTGCAAAGATATAAAGGATCCTGTTTACATTCCGGAAGGAAAAAAAGAAGAAGAGAGAGAGATGCTGTTTTAAGTATTGGCTCTCATGGTATGTTGAAACGATCTGATATAAGAAGTTAGTATTCATTCCTGCTATATAAATGGTGGGAATTGGAGGGAAAGAGTGGGATATCCTGTTGGCGCCTTATCAACAGTCTTTTAAGTATTGGCTTTATGCAGTACGCGTTACTGATCAAAATGCTTGAGCATGTCTTGGTTATTATGTTCCCAAATTTCTAATGCAACTTTTCCTTGATAAAAAGTGTTCCTCTAAACCTTAAACCCAAAACCATTTCAATTTATGCGCTCTTCTTAATGTAAACAAATTTGGCCACAATTAGTATATGCAGTCAGCCTCATCTTCATTGGCATTAAACAATTGCTCTCTCTCTCTCTCTCTTCTTGTATTGGTTTCAGTCTCTCTAAAATATTTTAGAGAGTCTGAAACCAATACATATTAGCTCATGCAAATATTATATTTAATCTGTGTTGCAATTTTTGGTATTATTGTTGATTGTTTGGCTGTAAGGGATTTCATAACATGTCAAACTTTTGGATATGAGAAAGAAAGAAGGGTTTGAACTTTTTATTTATTTATTTTATTTTATTTTTTGGTCAAAGAACTTTTTATTTATTTCACTCTACTGTAATCCGGAAATAGTGAAGCAATGGAAATCTATTTACTGCTGGCATGCCACCTTCACGCAAATACTGTGGAGTCCCTGTGTTTTATATAATGGTGGAAGAGTTGGAATGGTTATAATAACAACAATACAGTAGTGGAATAGAGGAATGAACCGGAAAGCCTCTCCTGAGTGTAATATATGTAGGTAAGAAAGGGCATCTGAAGTCATCTGCTATTAAAGGAATTACATCCCTGCCAATCATCAATCATCAAGGGTCAGAGTTGTGTGAAGAATGCCGTGCAACCTTAGATTGCTCTCACAAGGCAATTAGAGTGTCAAGAAGCTGAACCACCTGCTACTCTTACTGCAGTGACTTCTCAAACTTCAGCAAATACTGACGCGGTCCTCTCTCTCATCACATGCCTTTGCTTATGAAGATGTGTGGTATACAGATACTGGTGCATCTCACCATATGAATGCCAGTATTAATAATTTGCCACAGGCTACTCTTTTTGAATCTGAGGAGAAGATTACTATTAGCAATGGAGCAGGTTTAGTTCTTAAACCATATTGGCAGTAATTGGCACTATTACTCCTCCTTTGCATCCATTGCAACTTAAAGAAGTTCTTCATGCTCCACAGATCACTACAAACTTGCTGCCTCTCATAAAATTTGTAGAGATAAATTCCTTCATTTGTAGAGATAATGTTGAACTTATTCTGCAGGGCCAGGCAACCTAAAAGGTGCTGCATCAGGAAAGAAGTAGCAGAGGGGTTTATCCAATATCGGTCAGAACACCATAGACTTCACCTTTGAAATATACTTCTCCAACTGCTTTTCTTGTCCAAGTTATCAAGAATTCCTTGTGGCACCATCGTTTAGTCATCCCATTAAAGTTTAATTGAGAATGCTGTCTCTGTCGCAGGTGTCATTTACACCGTGGTTTTATTTGTATCACTGATATTCGTGATTACATAGAACCAAAATCCTTTAGACTTCTTCTCCTAATTCACAGTGGCCTTAAAAGCTCCAGGTATAGGGTGTTTTTAAGAGTATTGTTTGTAGTGATTGGGTTTGTAAAATTAATAAGAATCTTCATGGTAGCACACATAGATAAAAAGCTCAGTTAGTCGCCCAGGAAGTCAGTCAAGAAAAAGGACTTGACTAGGAAGACGACAATATCCGGAACCTCATCATCAAACCAAGGAAACCTGAACAAACTAGGAATCCAGAAGAAACAAAGGCTGGCATGCTTTATGATCCTCAGTGGCTTATTGCACTGGATTTCTGGAGGACAACCGGGTAGATTTCATGATTCTTCTTTTTTGGTCTTCATATTAATGCATCAGATTCTATTTCTGCTCCACCTGGCACTTTGCTGTCATTAATAATGAAGATCAGCTGCAAGTGCTTTTACCTTGTTCTGAAAATTCAAATGAGCGTCCTGATTATATTCATTCTATAAATGCATCCAATACTCATTCCATGGTGACAAGGTCTAAACATTGGATTACAGATAAGAAGCTTTTTGAAGATTACTGCTGTTTTTCAAGCAGTATGACGAACAAACTCTCTGATGAGTTTCCTTTTCCCTGTGGTTTTACTTGTAATACTGAGATTCATGATTACATAGAACCAAGATCCTTTTAGGCTGCTTCTGCTAATTTTCAGAGGCAAAATGCCATTATTGAAGAAACTCAGGCCTTACAAGCTCCCGGTACATGGTGTTTAGTTCCTCTTCCTTCAAGTCTTCTGGTAAGAATGTTGTTAGTGGCTAGGGGGTTTTTAAAGTCAATAAGAATCCTGATGCATGGCTACATACTATTATAAAGCTCATTTAGTTGCCCAGGAATTCAGTCAGAAGGACTTGACTATGAAGACCACACATCCTGATTGAAGAAGTCTGTGTATTGCCTAATTTCGGAATGAAATGTTCACCGGTTACTTGCAAAACAAATTATACTGAATGCAAGAAAAAAGAAACTAAAATTGCATTGTTTCAAATGGTACAAGCTAGAAAAGAGGAAAGTGCCTATCACAAATTAATTAATGATACTACAAATTCAAACCAAATGGAAACAATTGGAACTAAAACAAGGAAGGTTTGGTCCATTCTTTCTACATGACATATAGATATGAAGAGGTCAGTGTGCGGTTTTTAAATTTCAGGGGGTAGAGAACAGAAGGTTTGTATTAACGTACAGATAATAATATTTCACCCACTTTCCTGATATTTGTCTACATGCATCAATCACAAGAATGAAACAAATTTTTCTTACTCTTTATTGTTCTAAGAATGTAAGATGTGCATGTAGAAAGAGTGGAAACCTTGCTTATGCTTGTTTAGTCCCAAATGTTTTCATCTGGTTTTGACTTTAGTCTCTACCTTTCATCTGTAGCAGACACTGATTTAGGTTCCTCTTTTGTGGCTTGCACAATTTGATAGAAAATGGTTTAGCTCTGTGCTTTATATTAAAACAGGATATGTGTTTTGTAGCATTTGAAGTTTGGTAAAACTTTCATTGAAAAACTATTATGGAATTTCAGTCTAATGTGTTTTGTAGAATTTAAATGATTCTCCGCTGTTCGTGAAAAACTATTCATTATCGTCAGATTATGTTTCTGTTTCGGAATGATATTCATCTGTTGCTGAGTATGATTGATTCATTAAGTATCACATATTTAGAGTATTTAAATTTGGTGAGAGATGTTGTTGCAGAAGCATTGGATTAAGTCGGTTGAGTGCTACTGGCATGGCGTCTCTATCTCAGATGAGGAAAATACGTTGTGGCACTAGCGTTGTATCAAAACGGTGAATCCACAGACTCCTATTCTGATGAAGAGATTTAGATCTCAGTTGCTTGCTGGAGATAAAGATTCTGATAAGTTGATAACTATTATAGCCTGTAATGCCAACTCAGGAGCTCCCAATCACACCTCTACTGGTTACAATATTACAGTAATTCTTCTCTTGGATAAAATGGAGAAAAACAGTCTCATGGTGGTTATCAAGTCAGCATTTTAATGGAAGAGGAAGATTATATAACGGTAGATTGTGGATATAATGGAGCTAGAGGCAACTGTAAGTCTGCAATGGTTCTAATAAGAAAAATGACCAGTAGGAATGGAAGAATGAACATGAATTCCTCTCCTGAGCGTCAAATTAGTGGTAAGAAATGGCATAATGAAGTCAACTGCTATTACAGAAATGACATCCCTGCCATTATCCTTCTACATTCATCGTTGAGGCTCAGATTTGTAGGAAGAAAGGTCATGCATCTTGCACTGCTCTCACAGAGGCAATCATGCGTGTCAAGTATCTGAACCTCCTGCTAATCTTATTGCTGTGACTGCTCAAACTTCAGAAAGTACTTCAGAGCCGGGTCCTCTCATCATGCCTTTGCTCATGAAGAGGTGTGGATTAGAGATACTGGTGCCTGTCACCATATGAATGCCAATATTAATAATTTGCCACTTGCTACTCCTTTTGAACCTGAGGGGAAGATTACTTTTGGCAATGGTATAGGTTTAGTTATTAAACATATTGGCAACACTATTCATTATCGTCAGAAGATTACTATTGGCAATGGAGCAGGTTTAGTTCTTAAACCATATTGGCAGTAATTGGCACTATTACTCCTCCTTTGCATCCGTTGCAACTTAAAGTTCTTCATGCTCCACAGCTCTCCACAAAGTTGCTACCTCTAAAATTTTGCAGAGATAAATGGCTTCATTTTCCTTGATAACGTTGAACTTATTCAGCAGGACAAGCCAGCCAACAGAGTGCTGCATCAGGAAAATAGTGGCAGGGGGATTTTATCCGATCGTAGTTAAATCACCACAAACTTAACCATTGAAACATGCTTCTCTCCACTGCTTTTCATTCCCAAGCTATCAAGATGTCCTTCTACATGACACCATAATTTAGTCATTCCACTAATGAAGTTCCATTTAGAATTTTGTCTTTGCTGTAGGTGTCATTTTCTTTTGATCACTCTGTTCATTTGCATTCCTCTTGTCTTAGTGGCAAGTAAGTACTAGCCAGTTTATGAGAGTTCATCTACCCATAGTGTCATTGGACTCCTTTCATACGATCGATACTGAATATGGGGTCCAGCCCCATGCCTCTCAGACTCTCAGTGGAAGGATAAAGGCACTATGTTACTTTTATTGATGATTGTACCAGTTCCTGTGCTTGTTTGCTTTGAAAAATGAATCAGATGTTTACTCTATGTTTGTGCAATTCTACAAGTTTGTTGCAAATCAATTGCCTCCTCTACTCTCCAAACAGATAAGAGTCGGGAATACAATAGTAAAGCCTTTGTGTTGATTTTCATGTTGAAGAAGGTACCATTCGCTAATTACTTTCCCTCATACTCCCAAAGGAAGAAAAGAAAAGAAAAAACAGTTACACATGATTCTTCTTCTTCACCACTTAATCTTCATATTAATGCATCCGATTCTATTTCTATCTCTACCAGGCGTTCTCAGAACAGTATAAACTCTTATCTTGCTCCTCCTGGCACTTTGCCTAGTTGCAAGTGCTTTTACCTTGTACTGACAGTTAAAATGAGCTTTCTGGTGATGCTCAAAATCAGTATACTGGTTATATTCATTCTATAAATGCATCCAATACTCATTCCACCGCGACAAGGGCTAAACACTGGATTACAGATAAGGAACCAAGATGCTTATAAGCTGCTTCTGCTAATTCTCAGTGGGAAAATGCCATGATTGAAGAAATTTAGGCCTTACAATCTCTGAATACATGGTGTTAGTTCCTCTTCCTTCTGGTAAGAATATTGTTAGTAGGAAGTGGTGTTTATACAGCATATCTAGGTATAAATGTTGTAGGGAGATTTGTTCAAGAAAAAGGACTCGACTGTGAAGACTGCAACATCCTGATTGAAGTCTATATGGCCTAAATTTGGAATGAAAAGTTCATCAGTTATTTACCAGCTTTGGGTTTTACATTCACTTTCTAATCCAAGCCTCTATGTTAAGAAGACTTGTGAATTACTTATCAACTTAATTGTGTTTATATCAGACTTATCAGTCAAGCAAAACACGCTAGAGAAGTTTCTCATTGGCCCAAAAAAAAAAAATCCTCTGTCTAAAATATTCGTATTCCATGGCCTCCAGTAACAAATTTGTAAAGCTATTTGTCAATTTGGTCTGTTTGCAGATTCGACCTACTGACTGGACTTTTGTAGCTTTCTATGTAGGGAAGAAAGGTATCTAATTGATTTACACTTTACTTTGGTCTATTTCCTTATCTACAACCTACCCTTGTAGATCCCCAGCATCACCAAAGTAAAGGCTACAAGAGAATACACAGGTCACAGAAAGGTAATGGCGTAGATACACCTTTACTGACTAGAAGAATAGGCTTCTTTAGATGTCCATGTCCATGGTAGGTATTGAAGGGGCATTGAGAAACAGTTTATTCCAAATTCAAATGGCCCATTGTTCATACGTAACTACTTTCTACATGGAACAAGTATAGTCTCATTTAAGGAAAATCAAATGAACTAGGCAAAGAGAGCTTGCAATTCAATCTAATTATCTTTTCTTTTTTTGTTTGATTCCATTCAATCTATTGAAGATCAACTTTATCTATACGACTTTAAGGGCATGTCCCATATCTGAAATTAATGTACAAGCCTTTTACAAGAGACTGATACAAATAACACTCCTCAGCAAGAACAAAATCAATGATGAAATTATACATACAAGCTTATTGTCTTGCTGAGCTCTCACTTTGATGGTGGGCTGATCTGGACCTCAAGTGTTTGTACATTTCTGAACAAGAAAAAGCGAAATCCGACAATGCCCTAAAGAGTTCTGGCAAGCCAGTTTTAAGACTAGTTATAGACTTCTCTCTCACCTGAAGGCACAGTCTTGCATAGGCTTCATCCTCGTCTTCTAACCTCTTCTTGACTGTTTCCACATTAAACTGCTTTTCTGCAACAACATCATTGCGAACAATGCTTTCTGGTCTCTCCGGATCTGTTTCGTCCGGTATGTTCTTATTCATATATTTATGGTACCAATCTTCAAATTGCCTCTGCTTGCGGTCAAGTTCTTTCCGGGAATCTTCACATTTTTCCTTCATTTTCATTTCTTCCTCCTGCTTCAGCATTATAGTATGTATTATACCAGCAAAGTTTTGTATAGCAGTTCTCGCAACATCATCTGGAAGTTTCTCTAGATAATCGTTCCACTCAAGGAGTAGGCCCTGAATAGGAGGATTCTGAATTCTTGGTGGAGAAGAAACTTTCTCCTTTAGGTTGCTCTCAATAGGGATGAGATTAAGTTTCAACCAATTCCTCAGGGCCTTTACATACAACTTCTGGTTACTCACAAGCTTCTCAAACTGTGAGTGCCACTCTTGCACCACATACCACAATTGGACAGTGCGCTCATGATGGTGGTCAGTTGTAAACTTGGGACATTGGGAGATGTCAAAAGACCAGAGGGCAGTCACAATCTTTGACTGGCTCTCGTGGTGATATCGCATGGCTTCCCACATGGTAGCCATCCTGCAATCCATAACACATTTATTAGCACTTTAAAAATTTGTGTTTGAATAGGTTAGCCATATAATTTTGAGGTATTAAGGATCCAAATTTCACAAGCACAGTTGGACAGTTCAGTGTTGAAATCCACTACCGCCCTAAGCTGCTAAGCATATTCCATGTTCTGATCCCACAGAAAGTAAGAATTGAAAAATTAAAATCTAGAGTGACTATACATATAATTGACTTCTATGCAACTCAACATCTCTAAATGGCACGCACAGCTAGTTGAATTCCAGAGCAAAATAAAGATGCCAATTCTTCCCTTCTTTTCATTTTCTTTTCACAAAATACTTTTGGCACAATTTTCTGCAAACCTATCCAGTAACTACCGAATCATCTAGGAAGAAGACCTCCTTCCAATGTCTACCTCCAACTTATTATTTTCAAACAATTCTATATGGCACACGATGGCTAGTCAGTTCCATTTAAAAAGCCAATTCTCACCTTTTTTCTTTAATTTTCTTTTCAGAACAATAATATTAAGCACCCTGTTTCTGCAAAATGCATCCAAAAATTGAAGCTTCGGGGTGAAAAGACCTCCTGGCAAAATCTACAAGTCTACAACTGATTTATTAATACTCATAACCTAGGACCTAAATCTCTACCTCACCCTCCCCACCAACTACCCACAACTCACATTAAGACCCATTAAACTATCTACCAAAGCCTTGATCAGCCAAAAGTACCTAAGCAACTAAAATTAATAGAATCTCGTTCTATGTTATCAAATTCAATTTGCTCTATTGACTTAGAATAACCTGCTTGAAATTGCTCATCAAGAAATGTAATTATCAGGTGCAGAGATAAAAAGCTCCAACCAGACAAAATCACAGCCAAAGAATGTCAAATATGAGTACACTGCAAACTCACCCTGCAACAAGCTGAACAAGTTTTGGATATAACTGGTCATCTCGTAAAGAGTTTATCTCTGACACTGTTGAGTCCATGGACTGCATGTCGACTATGTATCTTGTATGCAGATGACTCACTGCTGCTTTTGATTTCTCCAATGCTTCTGAGTTAGTACTCCGTTTCTTTAGCTTGTTCAGCGAGGCGACCTTCTTTTGGTACTCAAATTTCATGAGCTCGCCTGCCTATCCAACAATAGTCAACCCCAAATAAGATCGAGTATACAACTGATTTATAGTAAAATAAATAACACACTAAGCTGAAGCTTATTCTGAAAATGCAAATCCAGTAAAACATAAACACATAGAATTATCACATTCCTAATGTAATCTGCAGACGAACTCAAGTTCACATCAACAAACAGGATCTAACATGAGTTTTATCCTGTTTGAAATGTCAAACTGGTTCTGTAATATGAGGTTGCTGTGTTTGATAAGTGACTGCAATCAACAAAAGCAGACAATTACAGAGACAGTTTCACAAGTTGTCCAGAACAATGCAGTAAACCAGACTTGCGATTTCAGAGGAGGCAATCGGCTTAAATAGCGAATAAAAGCAAGCTATCTAACAGATCCTTTCTAAAAGAGCTTGGACACAGAACCATTATGCCTGTTCTCACTATCTTCTTATGTCAATGGCTGCAAAAATGAAAATGATCGAGTGTTTTAAGTACCTTGACTTCATCATATAGCTTTTTCTCCCATGCCAGCAATTTATCCAAGACCGTGGCATGAGTTTCATGCTCTTCTGAGTCGAAGTCATCCTTGCCGCCATCATCAAAATTTGGAATTCCTTTAAAAGAGCGATTCCATGTAATAACACGCATCACTCTAGCAGAGTGGTCAATATGCCCTGTAAAGAGTACATGTAAAGCAAATATCCCAGTCATTCCAATCTACGAAAATCAACATCAGATTTAAAGGAATGGAATTGATTCATTGATGTTGCTTACCCCGATTATCAGCAAAATTAGAGTGATAGTGGAGCCGGGTAGCCTCCAACATCTTAGAAACCTCATGGGCACTCTCAGAAGCCTTGAGAAAATGGTCATCAATCTCCGCAAATACCTTCAACAAATTAACACCCACTTTTGGGACCACCTGCTTCCCCTTCTTCACGGTCTTCCCAGCCGGCTCCACCACCGCCTCCGGCGGCGGAGGAGGCGGCACCTCTTCCTCCAATTTCGGACTCCTCTTCAGCTCCACCACTGGCTCTTCCACTCTCTTGGGCCTTTCGTCGAACACCTTCTTCTGAATCTCCTCCTTCCCCGAGATGGGCTCCTCCGGCACCGCCAGCGAGGGCGCCAGCACGTCGACGGAGAAGAAGAAATCGTAAGGCGTGTCCCGATGCTGCGGCAGAGGCGGCACCGTCTGGCTCTCCACCGACCGGGGCGGAGGCGGCGACGGCGACGGCGACGGAGGAGGCTGTCCGTCGGGAAATTCGTCTTCTTCTTCTTCGTTGTTCTGCACAACCCCTCTGTTGCTCTAATCGTAAGGCGTGTCCCGATGCTGCGGCAGAGGCGGCACCGTCTGGCTCTCCACCGACCGGGGCGGAGGCGGCGACGGCGACGGAGGAGGCTGTCCGTCGGGAAATTCGTCTTCTTCTTCTTCGTTGTTCTGCACAACCCCTCTGTTGCTCTTGCTTCTGGTGCTCTTGCTCCTAGTCCTCAAGGTCTCGGTATTCTCCATCTCCTCATCCTCGTCCTCCTCCTCGATAATCGGCTTGGGCTTGGACCGGGCCTTGGGGTCGGGCTTGATCTCGGGCATGCTGGCAGCCCGCTGGAGCGGCGCGGCGGTGAAATTCGGAAGCGGCGGAGGCGGAGGAGGAAGAGAAGGGTCAAACGTAGCCCCCGCCGCAACAGGCGGAACAGAAACCGAATTGGACTGGAGGGCCTGTGCGAGCTGGGGCGGGTGCTGGGCCACCTCGCCTTGGGCGTAGTCGCTCAACGCGGCCCCAGTGTTCTTCAAGTAGATAGCGTAAGAGGAGTGAGCGGCGGCGAAGGCGTTCCGATACGACACGGCGTCTTTCATGAACTGCTTCCGATCCTTGCACCGCGAGACGGCTTCTTCGTTCTCGATCTTGGATTGGGTGCACCCCATCTCGGCGACTCAGCTGGGAATTGAATTGAGGATTTCGATGAGGAATTAAAAGGAAGAAGAAGATGTGAGCTTACTTAGTTCAGCTTACAATTGAAGCCTCCAGAAAGAGAAAGAGAAGCTTTTTGCTTTCGACTCTCTTCTGTCGTCTTCTTTTGGGAGGAATAATCAAATCGGTGACACACTGCCACTGCGGAGGATTCGACTCTCAGGAAAGCGAAAACGCTGTCGTTTGGCCTATTATATTATATTATTTTTTACTGTCAAATTTGATCCCAGGAGCCTTCTTCGTTCAGGACTTTTGGGGATGCGTGAGGGGGTTTGGAAATTACCAGCACGACTCTAAAATAAGGAGAGTCTAGACTAGAAAGTCCAAAACTGTCCAAGGCTAAGGATTGCTAGGTACTCTAACTGCCACTGGGGTTTGCCCACAAACTACCAAAACTCAGAATATAAAAATTATTTCCTATGCGTCTGTATACTACTTGTTAGGCTATCATTTCCCATTCAAACCCACTATTCATAGTATTTTTTTGTAATTTAATTTTTTTTTCAAGAATTTGAAATTTAAAAGAGCTAGAACTTTTTTTCCTTTTTTTTTTTGGTGCAGTAGAATGATAATTATTATTAAAAAGCAAAGTTTTATAAATAAGATTACAAAATACAAATAAACATAACAAATATCAAACAGAACAAGTTAAACATGGAGATTAACAGCCCATCGTAATCCAACCAGGTAGCAAACCCTCCAAGGGAAGAAAGGACAACATGTGACAAAAACTGCCACACGTCGAAATTATATTGTCCGAATATCATTATCCACCACCACTTTGGCCACATCTTTGATCATTGCCATCTACCCAAATTCTAAAGATATGTTCTAAAGAATAGGACGAGCCGCCAAACACATCCAAGTAGATTCGCCAGTGTGATTGAAAAGTAGCTTGGCACAACTTCGGAGAGGTTAGGTCGCTTGAGAGCAAAATTATAAAATAGAGAGAATTACCCTTCTTTTTTTTTTTTTTTTTGAATAAAGAATTACCCAGTTAGAGACCTACAAATTTTAATCCAAGAACCAAATCAGCACTAAACCATATGAGCAAGCTAGGCTGATGATTAGTTTCCCCACGGCTCACCATCAATGAGACTGAAACAAACTAAACATTGGTAAGACTAGATGAAATGGCAATGATATTTAATGACCAGGTGGCTAAAGAATCATAGCACTCTATCTTCAAATAAGAATCTATTATTAATTTACTATTCATACTTATTATACTTTACATTCAAGTTAAATTAAAACAGTAAAAGAGACGGAGGTGGTTTTTGTTTTTTTGGTAAACAATAGTTGTTAAACTTTAATTAAAAGACACAATGAAATATTACTTACAAGTTGTTAATTTGAAGACGTCAGCTGATCATCTATCTGCTGTAGTAGTTTTGTTACCATAAAAAGAAAAGAGTAAAAATGTGAAGGGAGTCCCATGATTGGATGTACCTCAAATTAGCAAAGACCAAACCACGCACTGCACTGCACTACACTGTAGCATTAACTCTTCTTAATTATGACCAATCCTTGACCAATAGGAGGACAACTACAGATTGAACGTGGAACGTGGATTCCTCTGATTGGGCTACTGCTTCTGCAGAATGAGCTATAAGGAATAGAGGACCTGAAGCGGGGAATAATTATTACTGCATGATTCAAATATGGCAGGGAAAAAAATTACTGCCATACTGTGTACTTAGGGTCACTTTGTTCAGTGTAGCACTTTTTTCAGATTTTGTTATGACGTTACGGTGCAAGTTGTTGCAGAATTTGTGCCCCACTACGGCAATCCGCAAAGGTTCTCCCACTATTCTTTTTTTTGGGTCGGTAAGGTTCTCCACTATTATTCATTCACCCATTTTTAGACCAAAAAGAGAAAAGAAAAGAAAAAACTATAAAATTATTCTTCCTTTTTTTTTTTTTCTTTGATTTTGCTTTTTACTGTTGTTCACACATGAAGACTGTCATGATTAATCATAAATTTGGTAAAATGTAATGCGTTGTAAATTAGTTAGGAAAATCATCAATAAAACGTAAATTGTAATAAAACTGACATGTTAATCATTAATGATATGATATACATTGAAATGACATGAACAAAATTACTAGGTTAGGAGGGAAAGATGGGTAAACCACTAATGCTTAGGTCACATGTGACCCCTTGGAGTAACTGAAATTCCCTTTGGAAATGTGTATCAAAAGTAAGCTGCGTGCTTGGAGGAGGAATTACGGGGAGGGGGGGGGGATCTCCAACCCACAAGGCTAAAAATAGCCCTTGAGCTAAATTTTAGTCATGATTTCTTTACTATTCATCGAAGTAATATCAACCGTCTCCAACCGGTCAAGATTAAAATGCACCATCAGTGCCTCAACTCTTGTGCACCGGCCAAGTTGATACCCAGACTCTCAGTGCAACCAATGTGATACCTGAACTTATATTTCGCTATCGATGAGATACTTCCGTTAGATTTCACTGTCGGCTCCGTTAGATGTGTGACGTGGCAAGAATGTGGGCCCCAAAAATGCCGTGAAATGACCTAAATGACCCTATAGTAAATTTACAATTTTCTCTCTCCTCTTCTTCTTCTTCCTCCTCCTTTTGTTCAGTTGTTGCTGCGATCTCAATCTTCTTCCAAATATTCTTCTCTAAAATTTCTACCAGATGATTCGTTCATCTCTTTTACTCTGGGATTGGTTTAGGTAATGTGATTGATGGATGGACTGGATTCTAGCCCAAGAACAATGATATCCATTGGTGGGTTGTTAATCAATATGATCCTACATTCAAGATTCACAATCTCTCCCACTTAATTATACGATTTGCAACACAAATAGACAGATTGACCTTTCATTCCCATTAAAGAACTAATACAAAAACATGGGTACAGAGACTCCCATCACTACTAGTTTCATTGGGTTTCAAAGCCTTGAGTTTTGTCCAAATTCTAGAATGCCTACATGTTACCGTTCACTGCAGCTGGCGACAATGTTTATGGAAGGGTTTCAAGGCCTTGACTTTTCTCCAAATTCCAGAACACAAAAACAAAATCCCAGAATTACAAAATCCCAAAATCGTCCATCATCATGAAGCAATAACCCAAATCATCTATCATCAAAACCAGAGCAGAGAGTGTAGTTTCACCCATGACAACCCTTAAGGAAATCCTAACACGCCGCCCAGTCGCGGCTACGATCCGCCTCCCCTGACCTGCCTCACCCGACCCGCACCGCCGATGTCCGGCTCTAGGTCAATGACACCACGACCTGAACGGTGTTGTTTCAGCAAACACCAACCCTACACTCCCACTCCCAACCCCAACCCCAGCAGCCACAACCAGAACCACCGCAACCGCAACAGCCACCTCAACCACAGAGGGTGATCAGGAAGCTCGTCGTGGAAGTGGTGGATGCACGTGACCTCTTACCTAGAGATGGCCAAGTACAAGGACCTCAACCCCGTTTGGAACGAGCCGCTTGAGTTCATCGTCTCCGACCCAGACAACATGGACTACAAGGAGCTTGAGATCGAGGTCCTTAATGACAAGCGCTACGGCAACAGCAGCACAGCGCGTAAGAACCACTTCCTCGGCAGGGTCAAGCTCTACGGCACACAGTTTGCCAAGCGCGACGACGAGGGTTTGGTGTATTTCCAGATCGAGAAAAAGAGCGTGTTTAGTTGGATTAGAGGTGAAATCGGGCTCAAAATTTATTAATACGCAGCAACAACTGAAGAAAAGGAGGAGGAAGAAGAAGAAGAGGAGAAAGAAAAATGTTTTAAAAAAAAAAATTTGTGGTCATTTAGGTCATTTCACGTCATTTTTGGGGCCCACGTTCTTGCCACGTCACACATCTAAGGGAGCCGTCCGCGAAATCTAACGGAAGTATCTCATCGATAGAGAAATATAAGTTCAGGTATCACATTGGTAGCACTGAGAGTCTGGGTATCAACTTGGCCGGTGCACAAGAGTTGAGGCACTGATTGTGCATTTTTTTCTCTCTCTCTCTCTCTCTCTATATATATATATATATATATATATATATATATATATCCTATTCAGAGCGGAGCTCCGCTTTGAAATTAATGTGTGAAGTTCAAGTTTTCGGTCACTTTTCGGTCGCATATCCACATCTGGACCATTCAGTTTTTAGGTACTACTATATAGATCATCTCTGCAAATTTTCAACCAAATTGATGATCGTTAAACCAATGGAAGGATTGAATCTGTCAACCTGAACCATACTAGCTTTTAAGCGAGTTAGATACCTTAACGATCATCAATTTAGCTGAAAATTTACAGAGATGATCTATACACTAGTACCTAAAAACTGAACTGTCGAGATGTGAATGTGCGACCGAAAAGTGATCGAAAACTCGAACTTCACACATTAATTTCAAAGCGGAGCTCCGCTCTGAATAGGATATATATATATATATATATATATATATATATATAAAATGACATGGCACGGGCCATATCATCAGTTTTTCAGAATTTCCGTAGATGGATTTCCTTGTTGGATATAAATAAATTTAATGTTTTTTAAGATTTAAGAAAACTTATATTAAATAAAATCACAATTAAACAAAATACCTAATTAATTCAGAAAATGATAGATGCAGTTGTTTAAGCAGTCCTGGCTCTCTGCAACTATGATGCCCAGATAAGAATATTAGAACAAAAGCAATTAATAATAATGAAAACCACATGAGAGATTATAACTGCATGGGTCTTTGATGTTTGAGTTTTGAATGAAACAAGGAGATTGATCCATGATTTTGCTTGAATGGAAAAGCACAAGAAATTCTTGATGATATGTCACTGCAATTTCTTCATATGCCATTAACCTGTGATCACCTTCTAGACCAAGAACGACAGGTTTAGTCTCCATTTCACCACTATCATACTCTCATCCTTCTAATTTTCCAAACTTTGCTTTAGCAAATCAAGGGTTATTGGAGAAAAGAGTCAAGAGACTTCTTCGGATCCAATTAATCTTTACGTGCTTAATTTCTTAATGTCTTTCTTTGTTTTCTTCTTAGATGAAGCTTTTGCAGGGTTGCTGAGGCCTTGAAACCATGGCTTATCCACGTCGTCATTGGATAAATAGAACCTAAAAGGGATGAGCTCAACTAGCTTGTCCATGAATTGAGAATGTTGATGGACAATAGACTTCAAATAAAGAATTGGACCAGAATTAATGGTCTCCCTATCTGTTTTATTCTTCATCTTTTTCCCTGTTTGAGCAAGATGAAGCCGTCGATTGGTTGCTCTTCACGAGAAGCATTGTAATTATATTTGTAATTGTTTTCATTTTTGTAAAACATTAGGGTTTTGATATATACAAAATATTTTCTCAAAACATTATATTTTTAAATGGAATATACATAAATCCATGTCATTGAAATTTATAGAATAATATTGATGAGATGGTGTATGCCACATCATTTGGTACTCAATTTTGGTATAAATATTGGGGCCGTGACCACTTACCCAATTTTAGACTAAAAATTGCCCAC
This sequence comes from Rosa multiflora, assembly GCA_002564525.1. Classification (NCBI taxonomy): domain Eukaryota; kingdom Viridiplantae; phylum Streptophyta; class Magnoliopsida; order Rosales; family Rosaceae; genus Rosa; species Rosa multiflora. The sequence goes on from BDJD01002524.1 coordinate 251,874, forward strand.
TTACTCCAGCAAGAGATTTTTAACCCCATTTACCCAATCTAAATATGAATGACAATGCTACCCTCATTTGAATTAACAAACTCAGACTCTCTCTCTCTCTCTCTCTCTCTCACATTCCTCGACCGAGTCGATTCAGCGAGTCTCAACCTCTCGCTTTCTCCCTCTCTCTCTTCCTTCCTCGACCTAGTCGATTCCGCTAGTCGCAACTAGTGGACAACAACAACCATCACTGCCGAACGAGGAATTGACGGTGATTGCCGAGGCAGTTGGAGATGAAGATCTCGGCGTCCCTCCACCATCTCTGCCGAGCAAGGAATGGACGGTAATTGGAGATCTGGGTTGGGGATGATGATCAAGAAGCATGTTTCGGTCTGGGCTACCGGCACAGGGAACGTAGAACTCAAAACAGTGGTCGGCGGCGCTAAGTCGCCGGGGAAGAGAGATGACAATCACTCGCGGGGATCATTTACCGATCCGACTCCGATCCAAGGCCCACTGCCACAACTCAGCCCCGACGTCGATCCAACTCAGCCCCTTACACAACCACGCCCCGACGCCGGTCTCACACTCTGGTAAGTGCCCAGAGAAATAATTTTTTTTTTTTTTTTTGTATACTTTAAGCTCCGATGGGGAAGGAAAAAAAAGAGAAAAAAAGAGAACGTGTACAATTGAACATATAATTTGATCAATTGTGTATGTAGTGTATTCATTTTGGTTTTAGGAGTTTATGCAATTCACTTTAGGGTAATAATATGATTATTGGAGGGTAATAATATGAGTATTAGGGGGCAATAATATGCATATAAATTGATCAATTGTGCTTGTAGTGTATTCATTTTGGTTTTGGGAGTTTATACAATTCACTGGACGGCAATAATATGAATTTGGGAGGCAATTATATGAGTATTGGTAGGCAATAATAATATGGTTGCTAGGTATTAATATATTTAGACGCCGGAATCCGGTCACCAGTCCGGTAGCCGGATTCCTGATTCCGGTCATCGATTGCCTGATTCTGGTGACCGGTCGCCTGATTCTGGTCACCAGTCGCCGGAGACCGCAGCTGGCCATTGGTCACCGGAGCACAACAAGGTGGAGGATGACTTCTCTCTCTAAGTTAGAAAGAAGGAGAGGGCAAAAAAGTCTCAAAAATAAATTAAAAAAATGAAAAAATAATTAATTGGGTATTAGGGAAATAATCCCTTAGAGTGTTTTGGGTAAATGGGGTTAAAAAACAGTTGGTGGAGCAAGTGGGCAATTTTTAAGCTGAAATTGGGTAAATGATCATTTCCCCATAAATATTTGGTGTCTCAAGCATTTTCCATATATTTATAGTGTAGTAAAAGAAAAGGAAAAAAATAGCTAGATGACGTTAGCACAACTAGCCATTGCTGACATCATCTGGCCATTTATAGCCATGAGATTATGAGATGCCATTAATATGGACCATTGATTTCATACTTTGTACACTCACACATGCACATGCATGCAAAATTTATCACATGAAGTGGACCTCCCCACTTTCTGATCAATTTTTTTTTTAAGACCTATAGGGCTAAATGAAGGTATATATTTAGCCCTTAATCTTGCACTTTAGCCCTCCAAAATGGTCCTTTAACCCTTAATTATTTGGGTTGGACATGAATTTGGTCCAATTTTAGCCATTCGTCCTTTTAACCCTTTGAGTTGGAGAAGGCCTTATACTCTTTGTTACTTGTTCTGTTCAAACAAGGTTCTTGATGTGGTCCCCTTAACTCCTAGACCTTAAAAAAGTCTATCATAATTTCACAAGAAGCGGTTTGTTTTGGACTGACAATGGCAGGGCGGTTTTCTCAGCATCCTCATGTGGATAGGAGAATGAGGAAGCTCTCAAATGGGCAGCTATGCAGAGAGGTCCTACCTTCATTCATTTGAAAAAAGGGTTGCTCACTACTACTCTAAGGCCATGCCAATGAAGTCGATGTGCATCACCTTGGGCTGCAAGAAAAGAAAGACTTGATAGTTGATATTGAGAGGCTAGTGGGAGTTACTGAGGAGGATCATGAGAAATTTTTGTTGAGGCTTAAGAACCGAATTGATAGGTAATGTACAGTTCTGAGTTTAGATTTTGTTGAATTTTCTTTGTTGTTGACTATAATGTGTAGGTGATTTCGTTTTTCTTAACTGGCATGTGTATCTCATAATTGAAATCAATCTCCCTACAATTGAAGTTAGGTTCAAGCACCAGTCTCCTTAATGCGGAGCTCTACTTTTGGTCTTCAATTATTGTGTTAATGTAGTGGAGGTACTAATAAACTACCACATTTCAAGTTTTGGCATTTTCAGTTTTTGTGTTAATGTAGTGAATTCCTCTTAATCTAATTGGAATTGACATTTTCTCTCTAAAAAAAAATTATCTACATCGTCAATTTTGACAACGAAAAATGCACTCAAGGTCCCAAATTCAAGTGCAACAATATATATCTATCGAAAATATTTCAAGTAAATATGGAATTATGAGACAAATGAGATCCAGTCGGTGAAGTCATATTTCCTATTATATATTAAAGAGAAATGGGACTTCAGTGGCAACCCAAAAGGCAGAGCAAAACCATCTTAATCTCCACAAAGCTTTCAGTGGGAAACTGGTCGATCTAGGAAACCATTAGACCCTTTAAAAATTGCTTCTTACTTTATTTTGTTCTTGTTGTGTACAGTTCATTCAGTCGGAATTCTGGTCGAAATTGAATTTATATGTAGTTCATGCTCATCAACTACGATAGCGTTTGATTCTAATTTTCTCTTTGTATTCGAAGTCCTAGTTTGGGTTAGGGTTAGGGATTTGTTTCTTGGGTTTTGGTATGCACATGGTTGTGTCATTATTCTACTTAACTGTGTGATAGGTTGATTAGGGGTGACTCAGCATGGGAGAGAAGGTCGAAAACTATTTGTAGTACTTGCAATTTAAGGAATATATTAACCGGGTAAATCCTAACAAGCTCAATGAGGAAAAGAAATCTCCTAAGTTGGAACTAGTGGCAGATTTTCAGAAGGAGAAACTCCTTCATGGAATGTGTGTTTTTTTGGAAAGATTCAAATAAATTGTACATGGTTGGGGGAGAAATGACTCGAAAAAGTGAAAGAGCCAGATACTATTGGTGGGAAGAAGTTCTTAATTCTGACAATGAACTTGAGCCCTCTAGTGCCCTCAATTGTGATGTTTTTGTGTTGGATTCTTCCAACAGAAAAATCTCTGCTGCTCTTGGTTTTCCAAAACCAAAAGAACCAAAGATCAATGGCAAAGCTTTGGCCACCATCAGATGACAAGGTATACATAATGAGTTTTCTGCCATATTACTTTCAAGGTATGCTTCCATCTCTGGCCATTGAGTGCTATGATTCTGCAAAACAGTCATGGAAGGAGTTGTCTGCGCCGCTTGGTTACTATTGTACGTATTCTACTACTACTTATATATGGGTTTCATGTAAGTTGAAATTGAACAATTACAAGCTTATATTTAGCACAACAATTACTGTTACCAATAGAGCAAGTAATTAGAGATATTAAGTAATTCATATTCCCTGTTAAATATATTTGTTATATGAATCAAATGAATATATTGGGAAACTTAAATAGCTTGAATCAAGCACTAAGATGTCGAAATGCATATATCATAATGATTACAGACATTATTGTTATTACAATTATCCTTTATGGGAGGGCATTGTATTAGGATATTTTCACTATAAATACTAGGTCCATGTACTCTCTTTGATACCAGCTAATCTAGTTCTTGCCCTATAGATAGACAGCACACAAAGAGAAGTACATAAGATCTGTATTTGAGATGGCTTCATCAGTTCCAGCAGGTATTCATCTTGTTCCAAGAATCAACATATTTGTTTCTCTATAATTATGCATGCATCTGTGTATGTGAGTGCAATATATGTGTTTGTGTCTTATATGCAATTGGATTAGTGTTCCAAGGCAACGCTGTACTCGTCCATTTGAACGTACACAACCACCAGCCTGATGACAACTACATTTGAATAGGATAAAGCAAACCACAAAGTTTTAAGCAGATACATACAGAAATACTAAATAAAAGGTTACAAATGAAATACATTAGCAAGATATATTCTCTGTACTTGAGAAATATCACACCATATGGTTAACGCTAAGGGATCCTATTACTGAGTATACTTGACAGTAAATAGTAGCCAATCCTCCAATATCATTGCATAACTCCTAAAGCATTACAAAAGGCATAGAACTTAAGAGACGCAAAGAGAGATAATGAAATGTCAACTCCTCAAGTTATAAAGTACAAATACGTCGATCTTCATGACATACTAAACAACCATATTCATATATAATGATGCATCTCTGAAAAAATAGGACCAAAAGAATCAAGACTTGTTCCTAGCATGTAAACCAACATACCTTTCTAGTTGAAGAGAAAAAGCTTGTTGTGAACTTCTTTGGTTCTCGAATTCATTCATTAGTCAAACACAGATAATCAAATAGATTTTCAATCACCAAGGAAACTATTTGAACACTACTATGCATTGGCAGACTTAAAGCTCTATGGCAGCCCTCCAAATAGTACTTAATATTAGCAGCAATGATAGTCTGCTAGGTGCCAAGTGCTAAGAAAGTTTAGTGGGTCCAAAAGAAACAATACCAAAAGACCTAGAATAATTTAGAGACCTCCAAAAATTCAGTGCCCAAATTAATTAGATACAATCTAAGACAAAACAATCACACCAATCATCCATTTGAATAATGCAAACCAAGTGTGTGTGTGTGTGTGTGTGTGTGTGTGTGTGTGTGTGTAATTGATACCGCCAGAACAACAAAGACCCAAAGAAAAGGAAACATAATGCAGCACCCCAAAACTTAAGATTGAAAACTGAGAATCATTTTGGCTGAAAATTTGTAGAAATGATCTACTCATAGGGACCTAAAAACTCAACGGTCGAGATGTTGATATGTACGTAATAAAAAAGTATGTCTAATAAACGATCTCTTAAAATGGCCAAAAGAAGGGATTCCTCACTAGAAGGGTCCAGTGTATATATAAGATCTTTCCACTAAGGAATCCATATTTTGACCATTTTAATGGATTCTTTGTGAGATATAAGTCACAAATTGAGATTCTCATATATGCAAAAATGTTTTGGCTTCACTCGACCCTTCATTATCTTCATATTTATGAAGGTGACTTCTTTTTTTATTTTCACATGTTAGAAACTTGTACCTAAAAGTCTCATCCGGCAAGAAAGTTCAAGTTGCCACGTAAATATTAAGTGGCAACCCGTTTAGGTAGTCGCCTAATTTGTCTTTTGCAAAGAAGCTAAAATTGTCACATAATTAAATATTAACCGACAACTCATAAAAGTCATCGCATATTCAGTTTTCAGCGCGGAAGTTTCAGTTGTTACATAAACATTAAGCGATAACCTATAGAAGTTGTCGCCTAATTGGTTTGTTGCGAGAAAATTATAATTGTCCCATAAAGATTAACCAACAACTCATAAAAGTCATCGCCTATTCAGTTTTCAGCGCGGAAGTTTCAGTTGTCACATAAATATTAACCGACAACTCATAAAAGTCGTCGCCTATTCAGTTTTCAGCGCGGAAGTTTTAGTTGTCACATAAACATTAAGCGATAACCTATAGAAGTTGTCACCTAATTGGTCTGTTGCGAGAAAATTATAATTGTCCCATAAAGATTAACCAACAACTTACAAAAGTCGTCGCCTAATTGGTCATCGGCGAGGATGTTTTAGTTCTCACATAAACATTAAGTGACAACCCGCAAAAGTTATCGTTAAATTGGTCTTTTGCGAAGAAATTTAGGTTGTTACATAAACATTAACCAACAACTCACAAGAGTTGTCGCTAAATTAATCTTTAGCAATGAAAACCTAATTTTCACATAAACATCAAGTGACAATCCGCAGAAGTCATTACCTACTTAATTTTTTGCGAGGAAGTTAAAGTTATCACACAAACATTAATTAACCAACAATTGATAGAAATCATCGCCTAATTGGTCTTTTGCGAGAAAATTAAAGTTGTCACATAAACATTAATTGACAACTAGTAAAATTCGACACCTAATTAGTTTTAAGTGAGAAAATTCAAATTGTCACATTAAAATTAAGCAACAACCCGTTAAATTTATCGCTAAATTGATTTTCAGCGAGGAAGTTAAGGTTGTCACATAAACATTAATCGACAACTCACAGAAGTGGTCACTAAATCAGTCTTCAGTGATAAAAATCTAGTTGTCACATAAACATTAAGCAACAATCCACATAAATAGTCACCCAATTAATCTTTTGTCAGGAAGCTAAAGTTGTCACTTGAATATTAACCGACAATTGGTAGAAATTGTCACCTAATTGACATTTTTCGAGGAATTAGGTGTCACATAATGTCATATGGGCGACAACTGTCAATGTCCCGCAAATACCTACCTCATGCGACAAACTGGTTGTCGCCGATAAGATTATGTGAGACAACTAAAATTTCCTGGTATTTGTCAAGTTTTTGTGACAAATTTTGGTTTGTCACAATGAAATTTCTCGCTTTTGCTATTTTCTCTTGTAGTGATGGTTTCTACTGTTACAACGTCAATCAATCAATCCCCACCTGAATGAGAATTCATAGAAAAAGCAAAATGAAAATTTAATCGGTAAGCCTTATATGAATTGGAAGAGGAAGAGGAAATGGAAAATAACAAGATTGAGGACTACTCACTGCCTGTGATACCAGCTTGGCCCTATCATTCTATATGCTTTGCAAAAGCAGAAAAAGGGGGACTAGCCATTGGCTATACTGCTGAAGGGTTAGTGGGTTACTTCTTTGCGCCTAATGGCAATCTACTGTATACAAGAGTAACTTAACCAGTTGAACAGAAGCTCTAAGCTTCTCTTCCCCGATAAGTATTTCTTTGGTGGGTTTTAAGCTTTCCTCCCCTAACTACTTTCTTTATCCCTGTTTTTGGTCATCTAATTTCAATGAGGCTTATATTGTGAGCAGATATAAGGCATGCACAGTCGACTGCTTTTGTTAATGTTGGGTTTTAAGCTCCTTTTGGTTTTAGTTTGGTCATCCAGTTCTACCGAGGCGTATATATGTGGGCTCATGTAAGGCTTGCATGTTCGACTACTTTTGTTAATGTGCTTCTCTTGGTTTCGATCATTCAGTTCTACTGAGGCGCATATTGTGGGTTGATATATGTTGTCTATGAATATCACTACATTTTTTCATTCTCCGCCGATGATTGATTGACATGAATGAGAAACAGATTGTATAAGACTCATGATACTAGTCTTGTCTTATTAGGCATAGACTTGTGGAATGCATGCCAAGTCTTTATTTGAATATTCATTCATGCGCTTGTCCAAAACTTTGATATGTATAATACTCTTAAATACAAACCATGTTCTTAATCATATCATTTCTTTTCTCATTCTTTTAACCTCCAAAATTAGAGCAATTTTTTTTTTTGCTTCTATATATGACACTTGTTTAGAATAAGCTCTATTTGATGAGCAAAGAATTCGACATGGCCTCACTTGCAAGAATCTTTTCACTTGTTACCAACAATCTTATTGATGTCATCTTGTAGATGCAATTTTTATATTTTAAGTCTATCCTTGACTAGAACCTCATAAGCATTCGTGTAAAATTCAAAAATTAAAAATATGATAATTTGCATAGCTTGTTGTTAAAAAGTAATATTTTCATGCACAATCTCAAAATGGTTGTGAAGTTCCTCAAGCCCTTCAATCAAATCATGTGGATGAGCAACGATGTATACTCTTTGGTTTGGTCTCATTCTCTAGTCTTCACTTGTTGACTCTCTACTTAGTTTGTTGTAGCTGGACTTTGGAGTTTTATGGGTAGTGTTTGCATCAAACATTACACTCAGGCTATTTATTCAACTGTATTCATATGCCTAAGTGCCTTGTTTATAGGCCCAAGTTCATTTTCCTTTATTAATTCATGTTGAACAATGATCTTGTTATTTACATATAACTCTTGTTATTTTTCTACAATCCTCACCATAACTAGATCTAGATCATCCGTTTCTTTCAATAACCATATATGTTAAGTTTCACGCAACTTTTAGTAAAAAAATAAAGTGGATTAGAATATATATATATATATATATATATATGATAGCTTAGAGAAACTGAAAAAGGTGATTACAAATGAAAATATTTCAGAAAAACAATAAAAGATAATGTAGAAAATACGAAATACAAATCATTTCATAGTCACAGC
>BDJD01002527.1:0-10243 GCA_002564525.1 Rosa multiflora
ACAAAAGCCAAAGAACTTACACGTACTACAGTCTCACTGGCTCTGCACCTAAATTGAACAAAGAAAAAAGAGGATTAGCTAGGGATAGAACTAAAAGAAAGTAGGATAAATATTAGGGCCCAAAAGAGTTCAAAGCCTTCTTAACAGACATATCTAATGCAATTATGTTGATGATATATAAAAGTAAAGGAACAGAGAGGGGGAATGAGAGGAATATCTATATCTCATTCCCATATAAATATGTACGACAGCTAGTAATGGTACTGGTATATTCAAATCTCATAAAAAAATTAAAAAAATAATAATAAAAAAACTAAAATGAATTTCAATGAACACATATGAGAATGAGATAGAGAACCATGCAGTGATTTGAAATCTCACTATTATGATGTTACCGCAAAGAAGACGTCTGCCCAGATTGACTGAGTAATAAACTGCAATTGAAATCAAAACCTCACTTAAACACCTCCAAAGAGTCAGTTAGATCCACCAAAAACTAACATGAGCGATACAGATACCTTATGAGGATTCAATTGAGTGGATTACCAAGCATAGTACAGGAACAGAAGTAAATTTAAAAGAAACATGCATAACTAAAGCATAGGCAATAGATAAGAAACAGATAACACAGATCTGACAACTTGCAGATCAATCGTATATATAATGGTTTACAGAACATACAACACCTCTAACACCCAAAGAGTTATAATAAGTTGTGCGTTGAAAAAACAAAGAATATGAAATCTCTACTATTAGAATACGGTAGATATCATGTATGAAAAGCCTAACAACGGTCATCAATGAAAAACGTCTCCCATTCAATAGAGAAACATAGTTCTGTTTGGTTCATTTGCTTCCCCCCAAATTGCATACCAATTGATTACTTAAAGAAAGAAGAACATATGAGACAGAAACAATACCTGGAACTAACATTAGAGACATCATTTTCTCACAATGTTCAGAAATCGCCCATCTAATTTACCTGCAACAATTGAAAGAAACCCAAGCAGTAAAAAAAAAAAAAAAGAAGAAGAAGAAAGAATCAAAATCCCAATTGAACGATCAGTTCATGAGCAGCAATTGCTTATTATGATTATTTGAAAATGTGAAACCAAGAATCAATGAAATCCCCAAACCATACCTGTAACCAAAATTTCCTGATTCCTCCAAGACGTATAGAGACTACCCGAGTAGGTAATGTACCTAGAAAATTCAAAAACATTCCCAAACAATAGTTCAATATAAGAATAAGAAATAAAAATCGAAAGATATAGAAACAAAGATAAGTTTAATACTACCTCCAAATTCTTTGAAGACATTAAGCCTGATTTATTAAACCCAAATAGAATCGGTGGCGAGAGATTTGTTCAGAAAGGTGAATCTGCAATCACCGATTTTGATACTAATCTTTTTCTCCCTCTGGGTTTGAGTTTGCTCTGCTTCTCCTTCCGTCCGAGTTTTCTCCTTTTCCATGAACCGTAAACTGAGAGACGGGTGAATAGTGATGAAGCCATATCTCCCACGTTGCCTCCAGCCTCCGATCGTGCACCCTGACGGTTACTCTTTTCTCTGGTGATGGCGGGCTATCTTTTTCTCTCTCTCTGTTTATCAAGCGCACGATTTCATATTTATAATTTCTGATTTGTTTTTGTTTTTTTTGTATTTTACGTGGTTACCCTGCTTATATTTTTCACTTAAATTGAACTGTTCTCATATACGATGGGTAATACGGGGAGTTCACTTTTTGGTGAAGCTGTTGACACCAAAACAGGCGCTTCCATTTCTAATAGTAGAGATAATCAACTTTTTTCTTTTTTATTTTCTGAAAAAAAAAATTAGTAACTTACATATGCATGTGTGGAAAAATGTTAGTATGAGTTAGCAGAACTACAAAAGAAGAAGACTCACAGAGTGATTACAATGGAAACCCTAATCTTAATTTCTGTATAAACCATGAGAGAGGAGGTAGTATTACAAGGAAATAGATCGAGAATCAAACTTAAAAGAAAAGTTAACTAATACAAGTCACTTATATGAGTTAGAACAATTACAAAAGAAGAACAATAACCATGTGATTACAATGAAAATCCTAATCTCAATCTCTGTATAAACCATGAGAGAGAGGTACTTTTACAAGGAAATAGATCGAGAATCAATTAAGTTGAAAAGAAAACTGAGTCATTTATACTAGTTGGTTATGATCACACGTTCTAACAGAGCCCTAATGAACTTCTACGATGACTTGACTTGTCATGGATGATAAAATTTTAGATGAGTACTTAACAAAAAAAATAGAAGAATGCGGACTTTAGTTCTCACAAATATTTCAAATATATTGCATATAAACTCAATAATATTAAAGAATCAGTATGAAATGAGATATTCGTGAAGATAACCTTGCCTATGTAACTATAAAATGTATAACATAAATCATCATCATATAATTAGTATGATCATGCATACACCATTTTCTTTGAGGGACACTGGATCTTTTTTTATGATGGAGTTATTTACATGTGAGGTTATATAATTTTCTTTTTTCTTTTTATTTTGGTAAAAAAATTGCTTACCAACTTTTAGTTTTAGGCATGCAATGATGAAAAAAAAAAAAAAAAAAGGAATAACAAGTTAACAATCATGTCAATAGCCTTGTGAAATGTTTAGGGTAAAGAGAAGAAAAAAAAAGGGAAAGGAAAGAACAATGAAAATGGAAAAGTCCACATAAACAGTTTGGCCCAATTATAATGCAGTTCGGCCCAAACACTCAACCAACCGCCAAACTGGATTTGCCGCCGTGAAAAAACAAACCGCCACACGCTAAAAATTGGGCCACATCAAAACGACAGCATATAAGCTGAAACACAGAAATCCCTAACCCTAGAAGAATATGAAAAGCCGGTAAAATGTGTATGTAACTATACAATGTACAATATAAATCATCATCATATAATTAGTATGATCATGCATACACCATTTTCTTTGAGTGACACTGGATCTTTTTTTTATAATGGAGTTATTTACATGTGAGGTTATATCATTTTCTTTTTTCTTTTTATTTTGGTAAAAAAATTGCTTACCAACTTTTAGTTTTAGGCATGCAATGATCAAAAAAGAAAAAAGGAATGACAAGTTAACAATCATGTCAATAGCCTTGTGAAATGTTTAGGGTAAAGAGAAGAAAAACAAGGGAAAGAAGGAAAGAACAATGAAAATTGAAAAGTCCACCTAAACAAACCGCCACACGCTAAAAATTGGGCCACATCAAAACGACAGCATATAAGCTGAAACACAGAAATCCCTAACCCTAGAAATCATAGGCGCCACCATCAAATTCTTGCAAAGACGCATAACGAAGCTGGAGAATCAGGAAGGTGACAACACCTCTGCAAAAACTTCGAGGGTAATTCCAAATCACACTTTCTCTATTGGGTTCTTGGCTTCAATCCCAATTTGAATTTGTTAGGGTTACAATCTCAATAACTGACTGAAAATCTGTTTGTTTTGGGTTTTGATTTTATTAATTTGGTTAAGTTTCCTAGCCCATTGTGGAATAGGACTTGTACAAAAGCTGTCAATTGCTTATAGTTTCATTCAGGAAGGTGACAACACCTCTGCAAAAACTTCAAGGGTAATTCCAAATCACACTTTCTCTATTGGGTTCTTGGCTTCAATCCCAATTTGAATTTGTTAGGGTTACAATCTCAATAACTGACTGAAAATCTGTTTGTTTTGGGTTTTGATTTTATTAATTTGGTTTAGTTTCCTAGCCCATTGTGGAATAGGACTTGTACAAAAGCTGTCAATTGCTTATAGTTTGTTTGTTTTTCTTGTTTTGTGAATCTGAGTTCTGCAATCTTGTCAAGATTGGATTTTTAATGGGGTGTGAGAGCAACCTGAAGACATGGGTGTCTGATAAGTTAATAGCATTGCTCGGATACTCTAATCCGGTAGTTGTTCAGTATGTTATTGGATTAACTAAAAAAGCAAACTCCCAGGCTGGTTTGGTGGACAAGCTTGTCGAATTTGGATTTGCGTCATCGACTGAAACAGGGGCATTTGCTGCAGATATCTTTGCAAGAGTGTGTGGTGAAACATCTGGTTTGAAGCAATGTGGGAAACAAGAGAGGGGAGGTGCAATGCCGGTGAGGATGATGCAGCGGACCTATGTTCTGTTGGATTCAGATGATGGTGGTGATGCAGAGAGATGTTCTGTTGAGGTTGTTTCTCATTCTGTGTCTGTAACAGTGGATTTCAATAAGAAAAGATTCAGGAAGAGGGCATTGGGTCAGAAAGATGGAGATGATGATGATGAGGTTATTGCAGAACGTGTTAAAAGGCGGAACTTGCCAGATAAAGATGATCATGAGGATGGTTCAGAGTCAGAAGAAGAGAGATTGCGTGATCAAAGAGAAAGGGAGAAATTGGAGCAAAGTATAAGGAAGAGGGACGCAGCAGCCACACGAAAACTGACAATGAAAAACTTAAGACGAAAAGGGGAAGAGGAGGCTGTTCGAAAAACCAGTGGTGATGTTGAAGGTTTAAGAAGAGCTTCAAGACAAGAATATCTAAAGGAAAGACAGAGAAAGAAAATGGATGAAATGAGGGATGATGTAGAAGATGAACGTTACTTATTTGAAGGTGTGAAGCTCACTGAAGCAGAAAACCGGGAATTAAGTTACAAGAAGCAAATATTGGAGCTTATGAGAAAACCATTAGGTCTAGATGAGGCTGAAAATGTCACTGAGTACAGGATGCCAGATGCCTATGATGATGAGGAGCGCGGTGTTACTCAACAGAAGAGATTTTCTGTGGCTTTGCAGCGCTACAAGGACGACAGTTCTGGGGATAAAATGAACTCGTTTGGAAAACATAAATCTTGGGAAGATCAGCAACTTGGAAAAGCAACATTGGAATTTGGTTCAAAAAACAAAAAAAGGGTATCTGATGAGTATGATTTTGTATATGAAGACCAGATTGAGTTCGTCAGGGGGTTGGTGATCGAGGATGATAAATTTGACAAGTTTGAGGATGATAAGCAACTGCAGTCCACAAAATTACTTGAGTCAAGGGAAAAAACCTTGAAGATGTTCCAGGAGGAGAGGAAAACTTTACCCATCTTCTCATTTCATGATGAGTTGCTTCAAGCTGTTAAAGATCATCAGGTTCTTGTTATTGTTGGCGAAACTGGATCTGGCAAAACTACACAGATTCCCCAGTATTTACATGAGGCAGGATATACAAGGCATGGAAAGATTGGGTGCACACAGCCACGGCGAGTTGCTGCTATGAGTGTTGCTGCCAGGGTTTCTCAAGAAATGGGTGTCAAGCTTGGACATGAGGTAGGTTATTCTATTCGTTTTGAGGATTGCACGTCTGAAAAGACCGTTTTGAAATATATGACTGATGGAATGTTATTGCGTGAATTTCTTGCTGAACCAGATCTGGCAAGCTATAGTGTGCTGATGGTGGATGAGGCCCATGAGAGAACACTCTCTACTGATATTCTATTTGCATTAGTAAAGGATATTGCTCGATTTCGACCCGGTTTTAAGCTGCTTATCTCGAGTGCAACACTTGATGCTGTGAAGTTCAGTAATTATTTTGATTGTGCCCCAATTTTCAACATTCCAGGGAGGCGGTTTCCTGTCGATATATACCACACAAAAGCACCAGAAGCTGATTACTTAGATGCTGCAATTGCTGCTGCAATTCAAATCCATGTCAGGGAACCACCTGGAGACATATTGGTCTTCCTCACGGGTCAAGAAGATATAGAAACAGCAAGCGAAACATTAAATTACAGGACAAGTGGTCTCGGGAGAAAGATATCAGAGCTGATTATCTGTCCCATATATGCAAACCTGCCTACTGAGCAGCAAGCAAAAATTTTTGAGCCCACACCTGAAGGGGCTAGAAAGGTTGTCCTTGCCACAAACATAGCTGAAACTTCTCTGACTATTGATGGGATCAAATATGTCATCGACTGTGGCTATTGCAAGATGATGTCCTATAATCCAAGGACTGGGATGGAGTCATTGCAAGTCACTCCCATCTCAAAGGCATCAGCAAGGCAGAGGGCAGGTCGATCTGGTCGAACAGGCCCTGGTAAGTGTTTTCGGTTATATACTGTTGACAGTTATATTCATGAATTAGATGATACCACAATACCTGAAATACTAAGGGCTAACCTGGCAAATGTTGTTCTTAGGCTTAAGAGCCTTGGTATCCATGACTTGATACATTTTGATTTTATGGATCCTCCACCATCGGAAGCATTACTAAAAGCCCTCGAACTGTTATTTGCTTTATCTGCATTGAATAAAATGGGAGAGTTGACTAAAGTTGGTAGGCGGATGGCAGAGTTTCCACTTGATCCAATGCTATCTAAGATGGTAGTTGCTTCTGACAGGTACAATTGCTCAAACGAGATCATTTCTATTGCTGCCATGCTTTCTGTCGGTAATTCAATCTTTTATCGTCCAAAGGACAAACAAGTCTATGCTGACAATGCAAGACGGACTTTTCACACTGGGGACACAGGAGATCATATTGCCTTGCTTAATGTTTACAATACATGGACCGAAACAAACTACTCAAGTCAATGGTGTTATGAAAACTATATAAATGCTAGGAGCATGAAAAGAGCAAGAGATATCAGGGATCAACTTAAGAGACTCTTGGAGAGGGTCGAGATCGAGCTAACCTCAAATCTTGACGATTTAGAGTCTATAAAGAAGGCCATTACATCAGGTTTCTTCCCTCATTGTGCAAGGCTGCGAAAGAATGGATCTTATAAAATAGTCAAACATCAACAGGCTGCCTCCATACACCCCAGCTCAGGCTTGTCACAGGAGTTTCCGACATGGGTTTTATACCATGAACTGGTGCTTACATCCAAGGAATACATGAGACAGGTAACAGAGTTGAAGCCCGAGTGGTTGCTGGAAATAGCTCCACATTATTACCAACTAGAGGATGTCGATGCTGCTTTGACCTTCAAGAAAACGTCTAGTGGCAATGTAGTATGAAGTCTATATAATGTATTGATCTATTGCAATTATTATGAATTCTTGTGTATTCTTAATTATATAGATGAATAAAAACACACTTTTCAATAGTTTATAGTATTTTTATGTTCTCCTGTTTTCAGATTTTACACGGTGTGAAAGAGTATGAAGAAGAGAAGGCAATGTCTTTGGTCCAAAGCTCCAGGATCTTGCCCTCTGTTTGACACAGCACACTGCAAGTGGATCTTTTCAGATTTTACACGGTGTGAAAGAGTATGAAGAAGAGAAGGCAATGTCTTTAGTATGAAGAAGAGAAGGCAATGTCTTTGGTCCAAAGCTCCAGGATCTTGCCCTCTGTTTGACACAGCACACTGCAAGTGGACGTTTTCTGAGAACTGCATAGGTCTCGAGGGTGAGCTCTGTTTTGGTAGTAGCCTGCAAAAGATTTTTTTTCAAAGCTTCACCTGACCGCTGTGTGCTGAAGTTTCTAGTTGTTACCTCCTTTATGAATTCTACAACGAAGTATAGCCGTGATTATACATTGCATGAAAGACTTGCTAACGAAGTACTCAACAAGAAAATCTTATTCCTTACCCGTTTGGGAAACCTATCTGTTGATCTGGGAGACCAAGTACCAATCAATAATATTTGCAATATAGAATTTACTCATTTAGAACATCAACAAAAAACGAAATCAAAATTCCAATAGCATCCCAGAAACCAAAACAGAGCCATTTTTTGGGTACGATGAACAATTAAACAACCGAATCCAGAAAGAACAGACTGGGTCTAAATTAGACTTTCCTCATCTGGTTTAGTAGTTTCCTAACTCGGTTTAGGAATTCTACACCAATTAGAATTGAGTTAATTGATATATTATAAAGATGTGATCATAGAAATTAAGATTCGATAATGGGGATTATGAACCTGCCTACGATCCGTAGATGCAGTTCTGTCCATAACATTGTTGAAAAGTTCATCAAGAAGCGTTACAGAAAGAAGTTGGACATGTTGACGAATGAAGAAGATGAACAAGAAGAGGAATATCTGCAAGCTAGGCAGGTTAAAAGACGAATTTTCCCTGAAGTAGAAGCTGAACTTGCCCGGCTGATGATGTAGTTGAACTTGCCCTGCGGACGGGTTCAAAGAGAGTGGGAGCAGGACACAGCAGCCATACAAAAGTACACAACGAAACGAAAGTTAACGAATTTACATGAAGACGAAGAGGAAGAGGAAGAGATCACATGGGTCAACGACGAAAGACTTTGGAGCACATTGGCAAGGAAATCAAAGCCTTGAGGATAACTACAAGACAAGAATATGGTACGAGTTGCAATATAGATTTCGCAAGTCTTCCTCCAGATATTGTGCTTCTTATTCTGGATAAGTTGTTAGAACCCATTGACCATGCTCGTTTTGCTGTCGTCTGTATTGCTGTCGTCTGTAAGGAATGGCAATCTCTTGCAAAACAGTATAATTGTGAAACGCAGCCCTGGGTTAAGGTCCTCCCTCCCATGCTATGGATCCCTACCCAATCTCATGGCTCCGATGACCCAATGACCATGCTTTACAGCTTGTCTGAAAGAAAAATCTACAGAAATATGAAGTTGCCAGTGCCTCGTGATGATAGGATCTATTGTGGTTATGGATGGATGGCTAAGTATCGGTATCTAAATAAGTCCTCAGATTATTATGCTAGTCTAGCAATAACTCTCAGTCTCTCATGAATCCTTTCAGAAACGCAAAAGATATTATCCTTCTCCCTCCAATCCAAGACAGCTTATTTAGTGTAAAGCAAGTCGTGAAGATAACCTTGCCTGATCCCACTTTGGATCGGAACAATTATGTGGTTCTAGTCATATGCGGTTCTAGACTGTACTTCATCAGAGGAGGACAAAAACTTTGGAGTCCCATGCATACGTGGTGCAGTGCTGCAACATATTATGAAGGGCGAGTGTTCTCAGTTCGTGGTTTTGGAAGAGATATCCCAGGGCACGAGCTTGTATCATACTGCGTTGATAGCAGCGTTGACATATATTACAGTAGTTTACATCTGCAACATGTGGCATGGCTTGAACATTGTACTCTATCCCATCTTCTAATTCCAACATATTTCGTAACATCAACAAAGGGGGATTTACTGGTTGTTGAGAGATTGTTGGAAGAAGACAGAACCAACATCTTCAAGCGGCGGAAAATGCTGAGGTTCAAGGTTTTCAAGTGGGTTGAATCCATTGCACAGCTAGCTGAGGTAAATGACATTGATTGGGGATGAGGCTATTTTCGTGGGCAACAATCAATCGGTATGTGTTTTGGCTTCAAAGTTTCCCGGGTGTCGGCCAAATTTTCAACATCTTCAAGCGGCGGAAAATGCTGAGGTTCAAGGTTTTCAAGTGGGTTGAATCCATTGCACAGCTAGCTGAGGTAAATGACATTGGGGATGAGGCTATTTTCGTGGGCAACAATCAATCGGTATGTGTTTTGGCTTCAAAGTTTCCCGGGTGTCGGCCAAATTCTATATACTACACGAATGATCTTGTTGTGGAAGGACAAAGATTAGAAGACATAGGCATCTTTAATTTAGAGGATGGAAGTAATAAAACCATTACACACCATTATTATCCTCACAAGTTTGTGGAGGGGCAAATGGTGCCGGCAATTTGGATTACACCGTCTTTTCCAGTATGCTAGCTTTCAGTTAATCGTAAGTAGAGTTAAGCGAAAGTACGCGTACGTAGGTCTCTCCATCCCTCCCTCCCTCCCTCCCCCTCTCTCCCCCTCCCCTTCAATCTTGAGTAACTAGTCGAAGAAGAATTCTGACATCCTCAATGATGTAAGCTGTAGAATTTCTTCAACCATCTATAGCTTGAAGAAGAGATAACAATCCACAAGAAAAGAAGAAAAGAAACAAAAAACATGATACTAATGTTCCTGCTCTAATACCATGTAGAAAATAAAACATAAATTGACGGTGCATTCTTCTCTGTATTTAATTGTTTTAAACCTTTATAAGAATGAGTGTACACACACACTAGCTAAACTGATTACAATAGAAGAAAGTATGGGCCCTAACAATAAGACTCATGCTTTAGACTTGATTCATGAAAAAGGACTGATTGTACCATGCTGCAGCAGCAGCACCATGCTTGCTTTGCAATAGTAGAGGATTCACCACATGCACCACAAGCACAGACGTAAATTGCAAGTAAACCATATATTCAATAAACACATCTTCG
>BDJD01002529.1:10070-52606 GCA_002564525.1 Rosa multiflora
CCGTACGCTCAAATATGAGAGTAGGATTAGGAGCTTGAATTAAGGGTAGGATCCCTTTTGAAGTGAGATGGTGCTCAACATCCGTGGCCCAACTATGATATTCCGAGCCAGTTGAGGTAAGTGCAGGAAAGTCAAGTTTCGACATCCTGAAATAAGAAGAAGAAAATATATTAGTTTCGGAGTTAAAACTTCCACGACAACTAAATATTAAGATTTCCGAGCTATGCTACCAAGAAATCGATTTCCAAGAAAATTGGATTAGACCGAAACAATGATGTTTATAAGGTCATAAATCGATGCTTGCGGACGCTCTTAGTCCGAAGTCTTACGAACGCTCTTAGTTCGTTAATTGCGTGAATCCCCACGATTCCGCTTTTCAATGATCGAACCCACGTTATAAGAAAGGTGGGATGTAGAAGAAGGGAGGTTTTCAAGTCCCCGAGAAAAGAAGAAGAAATATACAAATTTCAAATTTTAGGAACTTTAAAACTTACTCTTTTGAATACTTACTTTTTGGTTTTGGATCACGCGCGTGTCGATGCAGGCGTGATGGAGCGAAGTAATCTGAGTAGAGGCGTGCAGCGAATGCGGGGCAGCAGGGGCTGCGGTGGTGTAGGGCTGCAGGTGCACGGGTGCGTAGGCGGGGCAGCAGCGTGAACAGGTGTGTGCGGGGAAGCAGTGTGCGCAGGTGTGCGCGGGGCAGCAGATGTGCGGCAGAGCTGCAGGAGCAGCAGGGCAGCGACGCGGGGCTGCAGACGCACGGGCGCGCAGGAAGGGCAGCACGGAGCGCAGGGGCGCGCAATGAGCAGGCTGCAGCGAAGGCTTGGCTAGCTCGCGCAAGGGGCTGCTGGGGCAGTAGGCACGCAGGTAGGCAGAATAGTTGGTTTCGGTTTTTGTGGCTAGAGTCGTGCTGATAACGTGTTTAAGTATAATGTATTTGAGAGAGAATTGTAGAGATAGATGTGTTCTTATTATTGAGAATAGGAGCCCTATATATAGGGATTACAAAGTGCTAGTTCTAATGTTACAAGGAATACCAATCCGTGTAGGATTGGGAAATCTAGAACCTTCTCTCCTATTCCTATTCCTAGTTTGATAAGGCACACTAAACTTGATTTTCCTTCAACACTTATTACATACTTATATTGAATCAACCCATTCCATTCAATGACTGATCTAGACAGGTCTATACTTAATACTTTATGGAATCAGCCCCAGCAAATAAACTAGGTAACGCAAAATATTATTCATAAGAACACTTGAGTTAGGACCAGAAAGTCTATAACTGTGTCGTTATTTTGTGAGATTGATTCACGGAATTAATGCATCAAAATAAGTAGTTTAGCTGCTTGCACTTCTTGGGTTTGAGTTTTTCTTCTCATATGGAGAAGCGTTTTTTTTATGAATGGCGGATATGTCATGGCCGAGGCTTACTAATTTGTAATGCCAAAACAAGAACCAAGGGCCATAATATTAGACGGAGATTGCATATATCATACGTGCAATCACATCTACAGAAATTTTGAAGCTTAGAAACTACGAATACTACCCGGGATGTTATCATCATCTACGCTCTACCTACTAGCTTTTCTTTAGAATATGATTGATTGAGAGATTGGGATTGAACTGTTCATTTATATCATTGGATCCTCTTAGGCATTGTGTAGTCTACAGTGTCCTCTGTACCTTTAATAATATGTATGGAGCATAATTCCATATTATTAGTTTTGATTTGTACGTAGAAGAATTTTGAGACAAACAACTTTGCCAACCTTACATAACATATAAATATTACCTGAAGCAAAGAAAAACACAATATACAAATACAAAATGTGGATATAGAACAACTGGAAATGATACATATACTGCAAAAGAACTTTCAGTCTAGCTTCCATTAACCCTTCTCTTCCTCCTTTTGATCCCCACAGCTATCATCACATAGAGGTTATCGTATGCATTATTGAGGAATCGGAAATAAGCATATCTCCACGTCTTGATAAATATCAAAGAACCACATACTGCCCAAAATCCTACAACAAACCCAGGCACAGCAGAAACTAAAATCCATGGAACTTGATGTTCACTGTTGACATATCTACTGTTGTTATCATCTCCATCAATGCCATCAATTGGAGGTGGTTGGCACTTATTTGGAAGTGGAGGACCACAAAGGTTGGGATTCTCCTCAAATGCAGATGCACTGAAGCTTTGGAACTGAGTGCCTGTTGGTATCTGGCCTTCCAGATTATTGAACGAGACATTAAATACTGCCAAGAAATTAAGGCTCGTTAATGATGCTGGTATATTTCCAGAGAAATGATTCATGGAGAGATCCAAATTTTGCAACTGTTTGAGGTTGGATATTTGGTTTGGAATCTTGCCGGTGAAGAAATTGTTTTCAAGGGACAACACACGGAGAAGCTGCAATTGGCCAATCTCAATCGGTATATTTCCAGTTATGCTATTGCTGGCTAGGAATATTGATGGTGGATAGTACAACAAATTAGAATTGTATTGTAAACCTGTCTTGCCGCCATTATCTGTGGAGAAGATAGGCAATTCAAGATCATCAGTGGACAAGTTGTTGTTTTGAGATACCAGCATTGGCAGGCTGCAAAGTTCCTTTGGAAATTCACCAGAAATGAGGTTGAATGCCAAGTTTACGTAAAAGAGCCTAGGAAGAGTCCATAGCAGACTTGGAATTGGCCCTGTGAATTTATTTGATTTCAGATTTAAGACCTCCAGGTTCTTGAGCTTAGATAACCATATAGGTATTTGACCGGTGACCTCGTTTTGACTCAAATCCAAAAATAGAAGATTTTGGAATCCATCAAAATCAGCCATGCCAAAATCAGCTGGAACTTCCTCCTCTTCAAAACTAGATCCTAAGGATAGGAATCTGAGACTTTTGCAATGCATGAGTATCTTGATTGCCCCTGTGATATTGGTCAATCTATTGAGAGAAAGCGAGAGGAAGGACAATGATTTCAATGATAGAATTTCAGGTTGTATTTGTCCCACAATATCATTTGCAGCAAGTCGAATTGCTTTAAGAAACTTGCATGAGTATAGGCTTGTGGGGAAGGTACCTGTGAACTGATTCTTCAACAGGTCCAGTTTACGAAGCCTACTAAGTTTGGAGAAATTATACATGGACAAATCCCCTTCGAAGTGATTGGCTCCTAAATGTAGTTCTATAAGGCTTGTGCAATTCATCAAAGATGGGGGCAGAGAGCCTCTTAGATTGTTCATCTGAAGGAGCAATAGTTTCAACTTGAAGAGCTTCCCAAAATGGAGAGGGAGCACACCGCTAAATTGATTAAACTGGAGGTCAAGGATTGCCAGGTTTGTGAGGTTGAGAATGCGACCACTAAGGACTCCGTATAGTGAATTGAGAGGTAATGAAATTTGTTCAAGAGTGGTAACATTATACATATCTTCTGGAAGTATTCCGGAGAGGTTATTATTCCCAGCACGAAACACCTTAAGCTTGGAACAATGCCCTAGTCCGGGAGATATACTGCCGTTGAATTTATTGAAAGAAAAATCCAACACTCTGATCAATGAAGAAGAAGTGAAACAAAGGGAGGATGGGATGGATCCTTTAAAGGTATTATTGCTTATATTGAAACTAGTCAAATTCCAAGCTTTTTGGAAGAAAGAAGAAGGAACCTCACCGTTGAAAAAATTGCTGGACAAATCCAGCATCCGGATAGTGGGAAAATTGGTAGTTCTCCAGATAGAAGGTTATAGCTCAAATCAAGAATCTCAAGATGATTCAATGACAAGAACAATCTGGTTTGACCTGGTGAACCGTAAAGGGAATTGCGAGAGAGATTGAGGTAAGTGAGATGTGTGAGATTTTCCAGAGATGATAAGGGAGAGATACTTTCATTGTGTCTGAGGCCTTTTGAGGGTAAGCTCAATTGGGTGACCAAATCATCTTGGTTGCAAGTGATGCCTTCCCAATGACAACAATTACTGGAAGTCCAATTCAAGGAAGGAGAAGAGAGAGCGAGGGCGAAGGCCAAGAGAGAAGTGCGTTCTGTTTGGCTGCATGCATGAATATGTGTAGAGAAGAAGATTAGAATGACAAGGAAACTTAAACATTGAGCCATTGGATGATTTGCGGGCTGCACTAGAATTTTGTCTTAGTGGTAGATTTAGATTAGTTGCTCATATATATAAACACACACACACACATTCTATTAGATTGGAGAAAAGGACCGCCGGCTTATAATTATATATGAGAAACGTTTCTTGAGTTAAATAGAAGCAGCACCAGCCGCCTGAAATTGTTAGGCAACACATAATAAAATGCTTGTTTGACATCAGGCGACGTATATAAAATGCCGCCGGGCAAACATGTAACTCATGATCCTTTCGCATACACATCTGAGTGCTTTACAGAAGCACAAAGTCAATGACTGGAAATAATTACAAATATAGAAAGGATTTTACAACTATAACAAATAAAACTCAGTTAGTGAATTTATCATTGTTCAACAGATCACTAAGATCTGATATAACTTCTTTGAGTTTTAGGCCTCTGGAGGTAAAGTTCGGATGCTTTTCTCAAGAACTATTGTTAAGTGCAGAACTGCAGATGATCATGATTACTGTAATTGCTCAGCGGTTTTGTATTTAATTACATTGGAGTAAAACTATAGAACTGTTAGAAATGTCAATTGAAGAAACGTACATAAAAGAGCTAGAGATCGAGTTAAGTTATATAAAGCTTGAGTCGATCATTTCTATTATTTCACGTTTGTTTTTCTTTTCTAACAGTCCAGGCCACTTGTACTAGAAGCCTTTCTCTGGTTTTCATAGAGTACAAGATGAGGAATCCTCACTCAAACTTTCAATTATTCTCTTATGGTTACAATACACTCCACGCTACACGACTTGAAGTAATTTTTTCTTTCTTCCTGAACTTCAAGGTCTTTTGCATCATATAGGGTTAATGTTAATCACTTGAAGTGCAAGTTATAAGTATATGAATTTATAATAAACAAACATTTATGACGATGACTCCCTGAATTGTGACATGTTTAAAAATTAAAAAACACCACCTAAAATTAGTAGCTTTTCTACAAACAATAGTGACCAATTCTTTCAGAAACCAAGTGCCACACATTGGCAATGAAAAAAAGTAATCTATACGTGCGCCTGATCGACTTTAGAAAACATTTAACATATAGGATAAAGTAATATCTACCGTTAAGCCTTCTCTTAATCATGTAGAGGCATGAGAGCCTATCAAGGTACGTGGTTACTTCTATGTACAGATGCACTGTGTTAACTTAATTAGTTGTATACAGCGGTAAATTATTTCGATACAAATATAAAATAGTCTTGAACTAGTCTATCAATGTATGGAGTCAGTCTACCTCTAAATTGAAATAGTTGACTTGATGTATCGATATATTAATGTACCATAAAATGAACCCCCTCCTTGCATGACTTCCCCCAAGAAATAGTACACTTATTTAAGGCTGTACTTCCGCAATCCATGGAGATGTTAAATTATAATCTCAATTTTTTTTTTTTGAATGGCAGATATGTTACGCTGCTGACTTGAGAAAAATATTAATTTGCAATGCCCAAACAAGAACCAAAGCCGTAATCTCAAACAAAGACTCAGTATCTATACTTTTAAAAGAAGAGTGTTGTCATCCATAACTGATTTTTTCTAGGGAAATTCTATTCATACTTTTTAAATTGATAGTTGGACCTCCAATAATTTTTGAGAGATTTTTATTCCAATTCTACCATTAAAAAAATAAATCAGTGTAGCCACGCCATAACAACGTCTTATAATTATATAATACCATGTCTTCTCCTACCTCCTCTTGCTTTCCCTCCTTCATTCCACTGTGACCTAAACAACATACTGGTGAACCATCCAAAACTCCAGTAAATACACTAATGGTGCTGGAAGGGAACATGAGCTTATACAAAGAATTATGCATGGTTGTGTTTAATTTGTTGACTTTATACAAAGGTTTTCATCTGATTGTGTGGTTTGGTGGTAGTGAGAGAACTTGGGATTTATTGGGTTCATTTTCAATTCTCTCTCTCTCTCTCTCTCTCTCTCTCTCTCTCTCTCAAGTTGATGGTAATGTGGTGTGGATTGGAGGTGAGGATGGGAGGGAAAAAAAAAACACAAAGACAAAAAAGGAAGTTACATGTCAAAGTTTAGAATGAGAGGTAAAATTTGATAGCTAAATTAATAGCAAATTATTTATTTATTAATCGAAAGAGGTCATCCCATCAATAAGATTCAGCAAGTCGTACAAAAACGAAACACTCCTGAGGGGTTGACATAAAGAATCGTTTCTTAGAGAACCCTAAAACCTATCTTGACAATAAGAATAAGACTAGGGCACCCCCAATACGTACACCCACTTTTTAGAAAGCCTACGCAAAATTATTCATAACAAAAACCTAGTAACTCCGAAGCAGAAAAGTAAAATGACACTCAAAGCTACTGGTCTTTGTGACCAAGATCAAAAATCAAGCAACAATTGGAGTACAAGATGATGTGTCATCATCCACTCCATCGTCATTCGTCAGAAGCGCCCAAATTGAGAAGGTCCAATCATCTTCAGTCCAAAGTCAAGCCCAAAAGCTCCAACTATAAGCAAAAGTCCAATCCAGTGAAACCCTATCAAACCTGGCCCAAGTCCAAAATAGCCCATAATCAAAAAGAGCCCCCAGAGTAAACCCTAGGAGCACAATGCCAATCTTCCACGAGTCCGCCGCTACCATTGACCATCCGCCGTCGCTATCGCCGTCTGCAATCCTGACAGTTTTCTCACAACAGTCGTTGCCACCACCAGTACCAATTTGGATGATAACCTCTGCCGCCGTCTGCCCGAGAATCAGGCCTGTAACTCCATCCTCAAAATCTGCAGATCTGCCTTCGTCGGAAGCCAACAAGGAAGAGAAAGAGAGCCTCGTCACCAAGCCTTGTGCCTGCAGCCTCCTTACCACAAAAGCCCGAGTCCCTCCAGTTCGCACAACCCAAGAACCATCACCCGGAAATCCTGGATGGCAAACCGATCTCTAGCCCCTCCATCCCAGACATCAATATTACTACCAGCGTAGAAACCCTATTGAGCAAGCTCGCCAGCGCCCCCAATAAATTGATGAGAGAGGAATGGAAGATCACCCATCCCTGTCACTGATGCAAAACCACCGTCCTCCTGGGTTGGCTGCAATTGAGAAGCCTCTCGCGAAAGAGTCAAAGAAGAAGCCATTAAAAAAAGAAATTGCTCCCCACAATTGAATCGGTATATGAATAATTAACATCGAATAGAGATAAATGCTAGATAGCAAACTATTTTTCTTATATCTACTTAAGATTGTCAATTGTAGCAAAAAGAAATAAGGGTCTTTTTTGCAGAGGACGTACTAAGAGCAAGTCCACCCGTAGTCAAGAAATGTCAAGGACGAAAAGTCAAGGGGTCGACCAGTGAAGAAACTGTTCACTGCCACAGGACATGGGTTTCCACCCGTTCTGTTTCTTGACTAGCCAGATTTACTGTTCACAGATTTTTTTTTTTTTTTGGAAAATTGAAATAGATTTGATGTAAATAGATGGTAATAATGGAGATTTATGGATAATTAATGTCAGAATTGTGATTGCTATAGCTTTTCTGAAAGGGAATGACGCTAGGAAGAGAACTTGTCGCTTCGCCACGACGTGTGGGGTTTTTTGGGCTTTAATAAGAGGAATTTTCAAATACAACTTTTATTTCATAAAATTTATGCTTACATAAATGAAAAACTAGGAATAAGTACAATACAATTACACAACATGCATAATCACCTAATTATTCAAATCATGATCCTCATTTTCTCTAGAAATCCAATTTGTGTTTGAAGGGTCATCATTAGGGTTAGGGTTGGTGGAATAACCTATAGAGAAAGGTGAAAATTGTGGTTGTGTAGGATATCCCCCGGGGTAAGGTGGTTGCGGATAGTATCCACCGGGGTAAGGCGGTTGTGGGAATCCACTGGTGAAGGGAGGTGGTGGGAATCCACCGGTGAAGGGAGATTGTGGGAATCTATCGGGGTAAGGAGGTTGTGGGAATGGACCACCAAAATTTGGTTGTGAGAATGCACCACCAAAATTGGGTTGCGGATAGTATCCACCATTTGAAGGTGGCATTTGCTCTCGAAGATCTTCTCTCTCCGCTATCTTCTTTTGCCTTTTTGACCAATAACGCTTTTTAGTTGGCGTCATCTGACTTGTATCAATCTCCATAATACGCTCTTCCCTCTCTTGTAATAGGAATGCCTCTTTTTGCATATCCATTTGCAATCAGATACAATCTCGTTGATTTTCCTCTTGGAGACTTCGAGCGAATTCCTCATTGAGTTTTTTCTTGCCAGCAGTTGCCTCTATTTGGTTGTTCACATAGTTAGTAAAAAACGGGACGTATATAGTACGCGAAAAATACGTACATGTATTATTCGGACGTTTTATCAAATAGTTCGTTGAAAAGTTCGGCAAAATATTTTTAATTAATTCAATAATTATAATTTTTAATTAAAAATATTAATTTATATTAATTTTTGTTCAATAATATCTGTAAAATAAGGAAAAAAAAGTAAAAATCGTGTATAGTACGTGTATAATACTTTTGGCTTCAAAAGTACGGGAAATTTAACGAGTCCCTTTCAAAAATACGAAGTACAGAAATATTTTTGAATAAAACGTAAGTACGTGTTCTATTCACATATAATACAAAAAATTACTAACTAGGGTTGTTCGCTATACTCTCGACAATGCTTGACAAAGGACTTTAATCTTTCACTGCTTTCTTTCCTTTCCGAATTGCTTCTTTCGCAGCCTTCCTTCCTTTAGGCCTCACATTAGGATCTGCAGTTTCACTTGCAATTACCTCATCTACATCCATGTCCAAGTTGATGAGAGAATTTTCAGCAATTGGTTGTGTGTGCGTATGTTGACTTCCTTCATTTGATGTTCCTCCGGATGTATAGCTAGGGATGTCATTAAATTGTGCAAAGCCCTCCTCAACAGCGTAACTATGAAAACTCTGAAACAAGTGTCTTTTGGTCTTCCCTTTTCTCTTCATCCCGACATGCCACAATTTCTGTGCTTCATCTTGCTACGTAATTAAAAAAATTAATAAAAAATACAATTAGTACAAATATAAACGCTAATATGAAGGGTCATCTATTATAAAGGTCATAATTTTAATAAGAAAGTATCTCACCGTTTTACAATAAAAATAAGTAAGTACAAATATAAACAGCGTTGTAATTACATAATTATTTATCAACTAATTATTTTAATTATAACAAAAAGCAATTACTACAATTAAAACGATATTATAATTACTACATTATTTATCAAGTAATATTTTACTATAATGTATCAATAAATTAAACGATTTATCAACAAATACATACCTCATCAACCGCATTCGAACCGCTCTTGTACCAATTTTTCGCTTGCCTTAATGCATAATGCCACTCAAAGAGTTCAATCTTCAAAATTTTCCACCTTCCCTGCAAAGAGGAAGATGATCGGCTCTTGGGCCAATTTGCGACAAAGTGTCGCTTCACGCGCCTCCATAAGTCTTTTTTTTTTTTCTTGATTTGTGCCCATAGCTGGATCTCGGCTTACAGCTTTCCAAGACTTGCACAATTGAACATCTTCCTCATCCGTCCATCTCCTCTCGGATTCAGTATTATTATCTTCACTTTGATCTCCCACTTGTCCGGTCACTGGATGTGTGTTTCCCCTTTGTTCAGCCATATTGGATATAAACAAATTTTTGATGATGAGAGCTATATGAAGAGGAGGAAAGTGTAACTATGAAATCTAATTTTTTGGATGTGAGATGTAAAGAAAATGCTAGGTATTTATAGAGAAATTTTTAGAATTTTTTACAATTTTTTTTCTTACCGTTTTGTTACCGTTTGATTGAATATATACACATATTAATTGGTTATCGTCAGATCTGAATGTTAATCGAAACAGACGGCTGAGATTACTTGACCGTTGGCTACAGAATTCGAAATTCACCAACGGTCGTCTGCCACGTCGCCTGCACTTCCCCCTTAATTGCCGCTACGCGACAAAATGTCATTATCCCGTCAATTATGCCGCTACGCAACGCGCGACTTGGATCAATGCGCCAGTCCTTCTCTCATCCATCAGCGATGACGTCAGCCACGTTCGGTTTGGGCGGAGCTGGCAGCCGGCCAAGCTTGGGTCAACAATATAGTCACAGGCTTGGCTTTTTTCTTGGACTCGGTCAAGAAAAGCCAAATCTTGGCTGGTCATTGTTGGGCCGGTGGAGGAAGGATTTTCCATTTGCCCGGTCACCACCTCAACAATCCCTGCTGGAGGCCGGTCAAAACCAGACCGGTGGAGATGCTCTAAGGACCCTAACTACTCAAAACAAAGTCACAAAAGTGACTACTGTTGTCACGCCCCGAATTTTGAATAATAAATTCAAATCCGAAACATGAAATAAACAACTTAATCAAATAAACGTTCTGAATTTTTTTCTCAGAGATAAACACACCTAGCCTCATTCACTAATACATAAACCAAATCCTCAAGAATTTAATATCACAACACACTCTCACCAAATTTAAATGTAAGCTCAATGAGCATAACAACCTCACAATAAAGCTGTAACTCCAATCCCACTACTCTAAGCAGCCTGATCACCTTCTCGATTCTCCTGACCTGTAGGATTACCCGCTACACAATTTGAATAGTGTACCGGGATTGCAACAACACCAAACCCGGTAAGCTATGACAGCCCGTATGAGTAAACAAGAAGGAAATGTTGATTTTAAATCATATTTCTTTTAACTCAAGTAAACAACCAACAATCTCAACATCTGTAAGGAAACATCAAACCAAAACACGGAAAATCCACAACGAATACATTTCCACAATCCTCTAACCACAATATCACCACTTTGGTCCATCCCAACTGTTTGGACCCAACACCAATAACACGTTAGAGTTCTAACAACATCGTTATCTGTCACCTAGGTTATTATTTAACCTGCGTTCTTCGGACTCTCCCTGTCCTCAGAGCACTACATCTCGGTTATTATTTAACCGGCGTTCTTCGGACTCTCCCTGTCCTCAGAGCACTACATCTCGGTTATTATTTAACCGGCGTTCTTCGGACTCTCCCTGTCCTCAGAGCACTACATCTCGGTTATTATTTAACCGGCGTTCTTCGGACTCTCCCTGTCCTCAGAGCACTACATCTCGGTTATTATTTAACCGGCGTTCTTAGGACTCTCCCTGTCCTCAGAGCACTACAATTCTACCCTCTAATCAACTCAGAAGGTCAACATGATTATCACATACATTTATCGGTTAACATTATCATAAATAATCATGGCAATTTCCAAGACAATATCATATCATAACCAAGTTATCGTAATTCCACATACACCTCAATGTCACACCAATCCATATATATATCCACGTAAATATATATATATACGTAATCATCCGCTCAGGGATAATCACTAATACCAACTATAATTCAAGCATAAAAATCGTGAAATTCATTTTGTATAATTAAAATCATTTTACTTACCTATGGACCGTTGCTGATCAAGTCCACATGATTAAAAAAAATTATTTATTCCATAAATATTTTCACACAATTACGACAAAATAAAGTAATTAAAAGTACTCGGTTCGTAATATGCACCACGTGAGGTTTACTCACCTCTAATAAAGGTGATCCAACGATCGGATCGAAATTATATGATGATCCAACGGTCGGATCCGAAAATAAAGGTGATCCAACGGTCGGATCGAAATTATATAATGATCCAACGGTCGGATCCTCAGGGATCGCCCTTAGGATCATCCTCCAAAATTATCACGAAGATCCAACGGTCGGATCTTCCCGAATCTTCTTTATAAACATCTCCACAAAATTTCATGAAAATCCGACGGTCGGATTCTCACGAATGGCCTTCCGAATCACTATTTCACAATTATACGAAGATCCAACGGTCGGATCTTCGCCGATGACCTCACAAAGTCACCGGGACAGTTATACGATCAACATATTAAAATTTGAAGTAAAACCGATGGTCTGATCTTCACAGATCGTAAACCGAAGATAAACGTAAAAACGTAAATCCACTATTTATCAACTTTTTCTAAAATAGCCTTGTAATATATCAAAACGCTCGTATGGATGCATAGATGAATAAACTGAAAACAGAACACTAAAATAAGGCCGGACGCGCCGCCACAAGCGGAGGGTCAACCAGTGGTTAACGGCGGCCGTCAACACCGGGTCAACCACCACCGATGCGAAAATCGTCAACTACAAACTTCTTCAAAATAACAGGGTGATCAACTTTCATACCTGGAGCTAAGTCTGGTTCGGCCTAGATCGTCCTAGATCAAGCTTTGAAGTTTGGATTAATCTAGTGCGTCTGATCTGATCATATTGAATCAGGGACGTCGAAATCTTCAACTCGTGATATTTCACTCCACACTCAAAATCGTCGAGTAAGGAGGATATGAGGATGATCAGTGGGAGGAGGAGATCACGAAAATGGGAACGATCGGCCCATGCATCGCCGGAAAAGTGGTTTTCCGGCCGGGTCCGATTCGTCTCATCTGGGCTCCTCCGATCCATCTTTCGGGGCAACGGCGGGGGACGACGAAACCGGGAGGAGGCTCAGAGTGAGGCGGCGATCCCAGGGGAGCCCGGGTCCGGGGCCGGAGGAGGCCGGAGGGCTGCGTTCTAGCCGGGTCGGGTCGAGAGCAACCCGCCGGGTCTGAAGGTCGAAGGGAGAGAGAATCGGGGGGGGGGGGGGGGGGGGGNNNAATTAAGTTTTCTCATCCTTAATGAAAAATTCTGAAATTTCCCCTATTTATAGAAAATTCCCAATTTTCAAATATTCATAACTTATTCATACGAACTCCGAATATTGCGTTCCACATATTCACGCGATCGTATCGACGAGCTCTACAACTTTCATGAAGGAAATTTTCCCAAATTATGTACGTATAAAAAGTCACTTTTTGAGACGCCCCTAAATAACGTACGATTTCGAAATAAAATTGTTCGAGCTAAATTCACAACTCCTCAAAGCTTCGTACTTCCTTCCATGACTACGAAATCATTTCTAAAATGACCTCGGAAAATAATTTGAATTTTCGGGGTATTACAACTGTCCCTGCTAAGTAGCAGTCGAAAACTTAATTAATTACCAAATCTGAACTACTTAGAAATTTATGAAAAATTACCAAAATATATTAGACACATAGGGACTAGCACAAAAAATGTGGGAATTTTCGGAGTTGATTTGATATGGAAAAAAAATAAACAAAAACGAGATCAGAAGGTTAAAAGCAAAAATTATGTTTGAGAGAAAACAATGAAGAGATCGAACTAGGTAGGATTGCTTCCACCACTAGACAATCATCCCATGGATAATTGACTCTAATATAAACGCAAACAATTGGATTACTACGCTCATGATAAGCCTAGCTAGGGTGTTAGGGTCAAATTTTATTACTTTTTCTTACTTATTGCCTTGCTATGTGTCACGAGCCGCACTTAAGAGTAGTGCTATCGTGACACTTTGTAAGGGAGATGCCAAGAGGGGCGAACCTTGATGCGAGGAGATGCCGAGAGGGGCGAGCCTTGAGACAATGAGAACCCAAGAGGGGCGAGCCATGGAAGCCCAAAGGCAAGCTTGAAGCTAAAGTGAGGATGAGTGGCATTGCCGTAATTAAGTGGAAGTTTGGGTTCGAGGTACTTCGGCGTGGAATTTGGAAAACCTCAAAACACGAGAAATGTCTGGGACGTCGAAACAAGTTCAACGCACTTAACGGCATGTCATTTGGATTTTCTGTGAATTAGTTATGGACAATTAGTCTCCTCGGCTATTTTGATGTTTCCTCCTGCCAGGTTCATGTAAGCAAGATATGCTCTATAGAGGGAGGCATGGTGTCAAGCTCTCCACCACCCCCGGTGCTGGCCTTCATGAGGCACTAAGTGAGCTTCTCCCGTGTACCCGTGGGGACCGGGCATGTGTCGTCAGAAAGGGGCGGCATATGTTTCCACGAGTCAGGAAGTCTCGTGGACGGTATTGGCCGAAAGGCCAATATTGCGGGTTGACGTCGGGGACGAGGTTCCATGAGGGCGATCCTTATTCCATCGACGTTAGACAAACATGTGGGCTTATGGAAGATATATCGGGACCTCGTGGTGCTGATTGGCCACGGAGCAAGCGACGTGGGCATGTGTTATGGTTCGACCTTGCCCAAAGCAAAGTGATGCCAGCAAGCACGGGAGGGGCGACCCCGTGCTAGACTGAAGGAAGCTTTAGAGGGGCATCAATGATGAGTTGCTCACTCGAGCGGTGTGCCAACAAGCAAGATGGTATGCCTCTTGAGGATTGGCCTACGGGCTAGAGTATGCCTTGGAGCCATGACAGTCATCAAGAAGAGAACATGGTAGCCTTGTTAGATGGGAAAGGCCACAAGGCCTTGATGGCTTGTCAGGTCGGTACTCAAGGCTTGAGTAGACAGGCAAGTGTTACCCATGAGCCGAGTGGGCTGTCTAGGTGATGCCCATGAGGCGAAGTATGAGGGCATGTGTTGCCCAAGAGCCAAGTGGGTTGCTCAAGAGATACTCACGAGGCAAGATACGACGACAGGTGGTGTCCGCGAGCCGAGTGAGTTGCACAAGTGGTGCTCATGAGGTGTAGGATGAAAACATGTGTTGCCTATGAGTTCATAGGGTTGTGCCAGTAATGCACAAGACTAAGTAAGCGGGCACGTGCTGTCAAGTAAGGTGCATAAGTAATGCGCACAAGGTCAAAGTACGCGGGCATGTGTTGCCCTTGAACTGAAGACTGAGTGGTGTCGCATAGGTGATGCCTATGAGGTGAAATGTGCAAGACATGTGTTGTCTTGGAGCTGAGTGGGTGGTGCGAGAGATGCCCACGAAGTGGTGAAGGTGTGCAAGCTACTAAGGAAGGACTCATGGAATAAATGTGAATGCCAACTTGGTCTCGGTACACAGTCATGCTACTTGCTATCGACGTGCAGGACGCACGCGGGTCAGTAATGGGCTGGCTCAAGCTGGGATGATATGGAAGCCTATCGATTGGGTGAGTGTCTTGGAAGACAACCATGACACAAGGAAGCGATCGGTTAGTCACAAGATGTGAGACTCACGCGGGAGTAGCTTTCGTTGGTAAACCTCAACAAGCAAGGGGACGATGTCGAAGGGGGTCAAGTTGACAAGAGGAGCACACAGAAAGAAAATGAAAAATGGAGTATCAAGGAAGTCAGAAAGATTGGCTGGCCTTTGTTCAGAGGAACCTTGGAGCCTAACGAGTTAATTCCGCTGCGTATAAAGTCGGCCCGTGACAGTTGGTATCAGAGCCTGGTTGGTTGATTCGTGGGGAATGGCCTTCCATGGTAGGAGTGAAGATCGAGATCTCTTCCTGAGTGCTACAAGGGGGATAACAATTGGACAACGGTGAAGAAACCCAAACAAGCTAGCTAAACCGGATACATTGAGCAACCAGGAGTGAGTTGCAGTCTTGCTCCATCAATTTGAAGTTGAAGAAAGGGTTGAGAAGTGCCCAAATGTTGAGAAAAGAAGCAAGCTAGGTGCCAGAAGAAGGAAAGAAGAGTCATATGAAGTCGTTGATACTTGTGGTGGACTAGTGCAGTGTCCGATGAAGGGTCAAAGGAGCAAATCAGTTTATAGAGACGCATTCTCCTTGAGATTATAAGCCGC
This sequence comes from Rosa multiflora, assembly GCA_002564525.1. Taxonomy (NCBI): domain Eukaryota; kingdom Viridiplantae; phylum Streptophyta; class Magnoliopsida; order Rosales; family Rosaceae; genus Rosa; species Rosa multiflora. Next base: position 25,874 of record BDJD01002529.1, read on the forward strand.
GAGAGGAGTGCATTTCTCCAAGGGAGTTATAAGTCGTCAGTCTCCTCGAGACTATAAGCCGAGAGAGGAGCGCATTTCTCGAAGGATCCTTGAGATTGTAAGCCGCGAGAGGAGCGCATTTCGCCAAGGAAACTAAGGCACTTAATAGTTGCTCCAGAGATGTTTAAGTTCATGTAAGCTACAACAGTGAACATGAGTTGTCAGCTATCATGTCAAGAAAAAGTGAGTTAAGTAACCTTTCTTCTAGTTTCAAGTGAGCTTATACAATGACCAAAGTGGGTCGAGCAAGCGAATATTAGGGGCCATGATGGCCAAGTTTGTGAGAATACCGCATGGATATTGAAAGAAAGAATTATACAAGGTGTAACCTGGATGGTATTGTCCAAACAAGTTCCAAATGAGAAGGTCGAAGAAAAGTGGGGGAGCCCACCAAGGCCACGAGGGCCACAAGACAGGAAGAGAAGCAGATTCTGAGCAACTGCGTGGGTGCAAGGAGGTCTGGAACAGAAGATGGTTCAAGACGGCAGACGACCCACAAGGTGCAACCGAGAGAGTGCAGGGTGTCTGGCCAAAGATGAGTTGAAAGGAGTGAGAAAGAGAAGCTTGGATTTCGAGAGAGGAACTAGCATGATTAGGGAAGAAGGTAAGAACACGTGCGGTGGTGGAATATTTACTCTAGATGGCTGATGCAAAAGTTGAAGCACGCGAGTGGCACGTTTGTTGTCTCTGGCCTAGTTTACCAATGGGTGCGAGAAGGCTGTGACGAGAGTGTCATCTACTAAGTTCATGAGTGGGCGTGAGAAGGTTGTGATAGAATCCATTTGCCAAGTTCATGCGTGAGCGAGAAAAGGTCGTCACGAAAAGTGATTTCAAGAATGGGGGGACAGTAGTCAGTGAATGAAGCATCTGTGTTTGCAATCCTATAGAGCATCTTGAAGAAAACAAAGAGCGCACGTCAATGAGGGCATTGACATTATAAGTGGGGGAGGATGTCACGAGCCGCACTTAAGAGTAGTGCTATCGTGACACTTTGTAAGGGAGATGCCGAGAGAGGCGAACCTTGAGGCGAGGAGATGCCGAGAGGGGCGAGCCTTGAGACAAGGAGAATCCAAGAGGGGCGAGCCTTGGAAGCCCAAGGGCAAGCTTGAAGCTAAAGTGAGGATGAGTGGCATTGCCGTAATTAAGTGGAAGTTTGGGTTCGAGGTACTTCGGCGTGGAATTTGGAAAACCTCAAAACACGAGAAATGTCCGGGACGTCGAAACAAGTTCAACGCACTTGACGGTATGTCATTTGGATTTTCTGTGAATTAGTTATGGACAATTAGTCTCCTCGGCTATTTTGATGTTTCCTTCTGCCAGGTTCATGTAAGCAAGATATGCTCTATAGGGGGGGCATGGTGTCAAGCTCTCCACCACCCCCGGTGCTGGCCTTCATTGGGCACTAAGTGAGCTTATCCTGGGTACTTGTGGGGACCTAGGGGACCGGGCATGTGTCGTCAGAAAGGGGCGGCATATGTTTTCACGAGTCAGGAAGTCTCGTGGACGGCATTGGCTGAAAGGCCGATATTGCGGGTCGACGTCGGGGACGAGATTCGATGAGGGCGATCCTTATGCCATCGGCGTTAGACAAACATGTGGGCTTATGGAAGATATATCGGGACCTCGTGGTGCTCATTGGCCATGGAGCAAGCGACGTGGGCACGTGTTAAGGTTCGACCTTGCCCAAAGCAAAGTGATGCCAGAAAACACGGGAGGGGCGACCCCGTGCTAGACTGAAGGAAGCTTTAGAGGGGCATCAATGATGAGTTGCTCACTCAAGCAGTGTGCCAACAAGCAAGATGGTATGCCTCTTGAGGATTGGCCTACAGGCTAGAGTATGCCTTGGAGCCATGACAGTCATCAAGAAGAGAACATGGTAGCCTTGTTAGATGGGAAAGGCCACAAGGCCTCGATGGCTTGTCAGGTCGGTACTCAAGGCTTGAGTAGACAGGCAAGTGTTACTCATGAGCCGAGTGGGCTGTCTAGGTGATGCCCATGAGGTGAAGTATGAGGGCATGTGTTGCCCAAGAGCCAAGTGGGTTGCTCAAGAGATACTCACGAGGAAAGATACAACGACAGGTGGTCTCCGCGAGCCGAGTGAGTTGCACAAGTGGTGCTCATAAGGTGCAGGATGAAAACATGTGTTGCCTATGAGTTCATAGGGTTGTGCCAGTAATGCATAAGACGAAGTAAGCGGGCACGTGCTGTCAAGTAAGGTGCGTAAGTGATGCGCACAAGGTCAAAGTACGCGGGCATGGGTTGCCCTTGAGCTGAAGACTGAGTGGGTAGCATAAGTGATGCCTATGAGGTGAAATGTGCAAGACATGTGTTGTCTTGGAGCTGAGTGGGTGGTGCGAGAGATGCCCACGAAGTGATGAAGGTGTGCAAGCTACTAAGGAAGGACTCATGGAAGAAATGTGAATGCCAACTTGGTCTCGGTACACAGTTATGCTACTTGCTATCAACGTGCAGGACGCACGCGGGTCAGTAATGGGCTGGCTCAAGCTGGGATGATATGGAAGCCTATCGGTTGGGCGAGTGTCTTGGAAGACAACCATGACACAAGGAAGCGATCGGTTAGTCACAAGATGTGAGACTCACGCGGGAGTAGCTTTCGTTGGTAAACCTCAACAAGCAAGAGGACGATGTCGAAGGGGGTCAAGTTGACAAGAGGATCACACCAAAAGAAAATGAAAAATTGAGTATCAAGGAAGTCAGAAAGATAGGCTGGCCTTGGTTCAGAGGAACCCTTGGCGCCTCACGGGCTGATTTCGCTGTGTATAAAGTCGGCCTGTGACACTATGCAAAGGGAAGGTGTTATTAATCATAGCTCTATTCCCAATTAATTGACCTAGATGGGTGTTATCTAAAGACTAATTAACTGAAATCATGAAGTTCTAAAAAACTCTAAGTCAATAGCAAAAAGCCTAGCACATGGTGTTAGATATTAGGTCATTAGGTACTTGATTTACACAAACAGGTCTGAGTTATAAGTATTTAAAAAATAAAGTAATCATCCTATGGAAATCATGTTTAACACTTTTGACAGCCCCTAACCAATGAAAAAATTAGTTAAACATAATAAGTAAAAACAAGAAGAATGGGAAGAGGAAGTGGCAGCAAGGCTACGCGCCAGAGAGGGATGATGCATTAGATCATTTTATGTGCTTAAAGGTTGCCTTCATCTTTCTTTTTGTGGAGGAAATCCAAATCCTAAAAACATTAGGGTTAGCATGTTTAGATGGAATTTTCCTATTGGCTCTTGAACTTGATGACTCATTCTAATTATCCACATCGTGCCATTTGTACATATTAAATTTGATTATGAAGCACAAACTCGTCCTTGGGCTTCTCAGTGTGATTTGGACCTCGAGACATAAATTCCCTTCAAAACTCATATTCACGCGCAGTCTGACCTTGCATTAAATCGGCCATAACTTTCTGTAGAAAAATGATATTCATAAAACAGTAAAAAGCTTTGTAAACTACATTCGAGGCTTTCTATCAATATAAAAATTATCATTTGGTTCGTCCTGAGCTACTCTTAGTGCTCTGTCAAAGTTGATTGATTTTCATAGGCAATTCGCCGATTTTGCCTTTCAATCCCTCTTTTGCTTCTTTTCTTCTTCTTCTTCTTCTTCTTCTTTTTTAATAAATAGGGGTCAAAAGACCTGGAAAACCAACGACTACAGATAAGAAATTACAGTCCTAAATCTAGGACTTGCAAACAAATTATCAAGCAAAACATTGATTACTTGCAGAGTTGTAGGAGGAGGTTGCCCCATGAAATGCACTCTAAGATCAGCAGCAACACCATCTTTAGGAAGCACATCAACAACCAGATTTATTTCTTGATAAACATGTCGAATGTCACAACTCAGGAAATGTCCCTGCAAAAATTGACAGCTAGCTGCACAGAATTAACTTAATAGAATGCAAGTCATTAACCCCATTGTTAATTAAATTTACTAAGACTTGAGAATCACACTCAACAATAAGATTCTGACAATAATTCTTACTAGCGAATTGTAGACCAAGTACCCAAGTACGAGCCCCCAAGCCTCTGCCTGTAAAACAGTATTACTAGTTGGCAGGGATTATTTTCTTCTTCTTTACTTCAAAATAAATACCTGTAAACAAAATAAATAACTAGAAAATACAAAAAACGTAACAAAGAAACTAAGAAAGTATATCGAGTACCCGTTATCCGCCAAGGATTCGTCGTCGTTTTGGAGAAACCGTGCTGTATTCATTTCGAGTACTTGGTGTACTACGAGACCCGCATCACCGGAAAGCTGAGCTACGGCGCAATCACGGAGCTGAAGGGATCCGTTTCGTCCCAGGGATGATGACAAAGACGTGTTAATAGCAGAAGTGCTTACTTATGTACAATATGCGCATTATTGTACTTAGCACAATACAAGACCGGACACCTCAATTATGAACTTGTTGGCTAGACATAGCCCGGTGCCAACGCAACGCCATTAGATTGGTATAAAAACAATCTTTCGATACCTGAGAGGTACGATTGATATGGGCTTGTTTTATCCCTACAGAGAGAAGAGAAACAACGGAAGTGTAGGATCGGACTCCACAAGGCAGAATGCCACCTTCCGTGCTCCTCCTCCCCTCCATCAAAATGACAACAAGCATTTCTAAATATTGAAGTGAACCAAATCCGATCAGACGATAATGTAGCGGACTTATTTACTAAGTCGTTACCAAAATCCACCTTCGAGAAACATGTGAAGAGCATCGGATTGAGAAAGTTATCCGAACTCCCATGATTGTAGCAATCAGGGGGAGATATTGACATCAGGGGGAGGCATGATGTCTACATGTTCGATCTCGAAGAGTGAAGGACGTGTTGTGCTCTTTTTGTCCTTCGACCAGGGTTATTTTTGTCCCACAGGGTTTTTGTCATCACCAAGTTTGAGTAGCACAAGGGGGAGTGTTGAAGGATATCGACATAATGTGTGCCTCTACAAACTAGGGTTTAGAGTTGTAATAAGAATGTGTTCTAGGTATTCAATTGTAATCAGATTCTATTACCTTTTTGGGTACCTTGTAACTCCCTATTTAAACGGTTCCTATTATCAATAATAGACACAATTCTATTCTCCTACAACAAATATACAAAAACAAAATGTGGATATAGAACAACTGGAAATGATACATATACTGCAAAAGAACTTTCAGTCTAGCTTCCATTAACCCTTCTCTTCCTCCTGTTGATCCCCACAGCTATCATCACATAGAGGCTATCGTATGCATTATTGAGGAATCGGAAATAAGCATATCTCCACGTCTTGATAAATATCAAAGAACCACATACTGCCCAAAATCCTACAACAGACCCAGGCACAGCAGAAACTAAAATCCATGGAACTGGATGTTCACTGTTGACATATCTACTGTTGTTATCATCTCCAGCAATGCCATCAATTGGAGGTGGTTGGCACTTATTTGGAAGTGGAGGACCTCAAAGGTTGGGATTCCCCTCAAATGCAGATGCACTGAAGCTTTGGAACTGAGTGCCTGTTGGTATCTGGCCTTCCAGATTATTGAACGAGACATTAAATACTGCCAAGAAATTAAGGCTTGTTAATGATGCTGGTATATTTCCAGAGAAATGATTCATGGAGAGATCCAAATTTTGCAACTGTTTGAGGTTGGATATTTGGTTTGGAATCTTGCCGGTGAAGAAATTGTTTTCAAGGTACAACACACGGAGAAGCTGCAATTGGCCAATCTCAATCGGTATATTTCCAGTAATGCTATTGCTGCCTAGGCATATTGACCGTGGATAGTACAACAAATTAGAACTGTATTGTACACCTGTCTTGCCATCATCTTTTGTGTAGTAGATAGGCAATTCAAGATCATCAGTGGACTTGTTTTGAGATACCAGCATTGGCAGGCTGCAAAGTTCCTTTGGAAATTCACCAGTAATGAGGTTGAATGCCAAGTCTATGTTAAAGAGCCTAGGAAGAGTCCATAGCAGACTTGGAATTGGCCCTGTGAATTTATTTGAATTCAGATTTAAGACCTCCAGCTTCTTGAGCTTAAATAACCATATAGGTATTTGACCAGTGACCTTGTTGCCACTCAAATCCAAAAATAGAAGATTTTGGAATCCATCAAAATCAGCCATGCCAAAATCAGCTGGAACTTCCTCCTCTTGAAAACTAAATCCTAAGGATAGGAATCTGAGACTTTTGCAATGCATGAGTATCTTGATTGCCCCTGTGATATTGGTCAATCTATTGAAAGCAAGTGAGAGGAAGGACAAGGATTTCAATGATAGAATTTCAGGTTGTATTTGTCCCACAATATCATTTGCAGCAAGTCGAATTGCTTTGAGAAACTTGCATGAGTATAGGCTTGTGGGGAAGGTACCTGTGAACTGATTCTTCAACAGGTCCAGTTTACGAAGCCTACTTAGTTTGGAGAAATTATACATGGACAAATCCCCTTCGAAGTGATTGGCTCCTAAATTTAGTTCTATAAGGCTTGTGCAATTCATCAAAGATGGGGGCAGAGAGCCTCTTAGATTGTTGATCTGAAGGAGCAACAGTTTCAACTTGGAGAGCTTCCCAAAATGGAGAGGGAGCACACCGCTAAATTGATTAAATTGGAGGTCCAGGATTGCGAGGTTTGTGAGGTTGAGAATGCGACCACTAAGGACTCCGTAAAGTGAATTGAGAGGCAATGAAATTTGTTCAAGAGTGGTAACATTATACATATCTTCTGGAAGTATTCCGGAGAGGTTATTATTCCCAGCACGAAACACCTTAAGCTTGGAACAATCCCCTAATCCGGGAGATATACTGCCGTTGAATTTATTGAAAGAAAAATCCAACACCCTAATCAATGAAGAAGAAGTGAAACAGAGGGAGGATGGGATGGATCCTTTAAAGGTATTATTGCTTATATTGAAACTAGTCAAATTCCAAGCTCTTTGGAAGAAAGAAGAAGGAACCTCACCATTGAAAGAATTGCTGGACAAATCCAGCATCCGGATACTCCTGGATAGTGGGAAAATTGGTAGTTCTCCAGATAGAAAGTTATAGCTCAAATCAAGAATCTCAAGATGATTCAATGACAAGAACAATCTGGTTTGACCTGGTGAACCGTAAAGGGAATTGCGAGAGAGATTGAGGTAAGTGAGATGTGTGAGATTTTCCAGAGATGATAAGGGAGAGATACTTTCATTGTGTCTGAGGCCTTTTGAGGGTAAGCTCAATTGGGTGACCAAATCATCTTGGTTGCAAGTGATGCCTTCCCAATGACAACAATTACTGGAAGTCCAATTCAAGGAAGGAGAAGAGAGAGTGAGGGCGAAGGCCAAGAGAGAAGTGCGTTCTGTTTGGCTGCATGCATGAATATGTGCACAGAAGAAGATTAGAATGAGAAGGAAACTTAAGCATTGAGCCATTGGATGATTTGCAGGCTGCACTAGAATTGTCTTATTGGTAGATTTAGATTAGTTGCTCATATATATATATATATATATATATATATATATATATACACACACACACACATTCTATTAGATTGGAGAGAAGGACCGCCGGTTATATATATATATATACACACACACACATTCTATCAGATTGGAGAGAAGGACCGCCGGCTTAATTATATATGAGAAACGTTTGTTGAGTTAAATAGAAGCAGCACCAGCCGCCTGAAATTGTTAGGCAACACATAATAAAATACTTGCTTGACATCAGGCGACATATATAAAATGCCGCCGGGGTAAACATGTAACTCATGATCCTTTTTCATACACATCTGAGTGCTTTACAGAAGCACACAGTCAATGACTGGAAATAATTACAAATATAGAAAGGATTTAACAACTATAACAAATAAAACTCAAGTTAATGATTTTATCATTGTTCAACAGATCACTGAGATCTGATGTAGCTTCTCTGAGTTTTAGGCCTCTTTAGGTAAAGTGCGGATGCTTTTCTCAAGAACTATTGTTAAGTGCAGAACTTCAGATGATCATGATTACTGTAATTGCTCAGCGGTTTTGAATTTTACATTGGAGTAAAACTATAGAACTGTTAGAAATGTCAATTGAAGAAACATAAAAGAGCTAGAGAACATAAAAGAGCTAGAGATCGAGTTAAGTTATATAAAGCTCGAGTCGATCATGTTCTTTCACGTTTGTTTTTCTTTTCTAACAGTCCAGGCCACTTGTACTAGAAGCCTTTCTTTGGTTTTCATAGAGTACAAGATGAGGAATCCTCACTCAAACTTTCAATTATTCTCTTATAGTTACAATACACTCCACGCTACACGACTTGAAGTAATTCTTTCTTTCTTCCTGAACTTCAAAGTCTTTTGCATCATATAGGGTTAATGTTAATCACTTGAAGTGCAAGTTATAAGTATATGAATTTATAATAAACAAGCATTTATGACGATGACTCCCTGAATTGTGATATGTTTAAAAATTAAAAAACAAAACCTAAAATTAGTAGCTTTTCTACAAACAATAGTGACCAATTCTTTCAGAAACCAAGTGCCACACATTGGCAATGAAAAAAAGTAATCCATACGTGCGCCTAATCGACTTTAGAAAACATTTAACATATAGGATAAAGTAATTACTTGAACGGATGCTACCATTAAGCCTTCTCTTAATCATGTAGAGGCATGAGAGCCTATCAAGGTACGTGGTTACTTCAATGTACAGATGAACCATGTTAACTTAATTAGTTGGATACAACGGTAAATTATTTCGATACAAATATAAAATAGTCTTGAACTAGTCTATCAATGTATGGATTCAGTCTACCTTTAAATCGAAATAGTTGACTTGATGTATCGATATATTAATGTACCATAAAATGAACCTCCTCCAGAGTCCTCCTTGCATGACTTCCCCCAAGAAATATTACACTTATTTAAGGCTTTACTTCCGCAATCCATGGAGATGTTAAATTATAATCTCAATTTTGCATTTTTTTTTTTTGAATGGCAGATATGTTATGCCGCTGACTTGAGAAAAATATTAATTTGCAATGCCCAAACAAGAACCGAAGCCGTAATCTCAAACAAAGACTCAGTATCTATACTTTTAAAAGAAGTGTTGTCATCCATAACTGATTTTTTCTAGATACTTTCTAAATTGATAGTTGGACCTCCAATAATTTTTGAGAGATTTTTAGTCCAATTCTACCATTAAAAAAATAAATCAGTGTAGCCACGCCATAACAACGTCTTGTAATACCATGTCTTATACCTCCTCTTGCTTCCCCTCCTTCATTCCACTGTGACCTAAACAACATACTGGTGAAACATCCAAAACTCCAGAAAATACACTAATGGTGCTGGAAGGGAACATGAGCTGATACAAAGAATTATGCATGGTTGTGTTTAATTTGTTGACTTTATACAAAGGTTTTCATCTCATTGTTTGGTTTGGTGGTAGTGAGAGAACTTGGGAATTATTAGGTTCATTTTCAATTCTCTCTCTCTCTCAGTTGATGGTCATGTGGTGTGGATTGGAGGGGAGGATGGGAGGGAAAAAAAAACACAAAGACAAAAAAGGAAGTTACATGTCAAAGTTTAGAATGAGAGGTAAAATTTGATAGCTAAATTAATAGTAAATTATTTATTTATTTATTTATTTATCGAAAGAGGTCATCCCATTAATAAGATTCAGCAAGTCGTACAAAAACGAAACACTCCTAAGGGGTTGACATAAAGAATCGTTTCTTAGAGAATCCTAAAACCTATCTTGACAATAACAATAAGACCAGGGCACCCCCAATACGTACACCCACCTTTTAAAAAGTCTACGCAAAATTATTCCTAACAAAAAACCTAGTAACTCCAAAGCAGAAAAGTAAAATGACACTAAAAGCTACTGGTGTTTGTGACCAAGATAAAAAATCAAGCAACAATTGGAGTACATGATGATGTGTCATCATCCACTCCATCGTCATTCGTCAGAAGCGCCCAAATTGAGAAGGTCCAATCATCTTCAGTCCAAAGTCGAGCTCAATAGCTCCAACTATAAGCAAAAGTCCAATATAGTGAAACCCTATCAAACCTGGCCCAAGTCCAAAATAGCCCATAATCAACAAGAGCCCCCAGAGTAATCCCTAGCAGCACAGTGCCAATCTTCCACACGTCCGGCGCTACCATTGACCAGCCGCCGTCGTTATCCCGGTCTGCAATCCTGACAGTTTTCTCACAACAGTTGTCGCCACCACCACCAATTTGGATGCCAACCTCTATCGTCATCTGCTCAAGAATCAGGCCTGCAACTCTGTCCTAGAAATGTGCAGATCTGCCTCCGTCGGAAGCCAACAAGGAAGAGAAAGAGAGCCCCGCCACCAAGACTTGCGCTGACAGCCTCCCCTCCACAAAAACCCGAGTCCCTCCAGTTCACACAACCCGAGATCCATCACCTGGAAATCCTGCACGGCAAACCGATCTCTAGCCCCTCCATCCCAGACGTCAATATACTACCAGAGTAGAAACCCTATTGAGCAAGCTCGCCAGCGCGCCCAATAAATTGATGAGAGAGGAATGGAAGACCACCCTTCCCTATCACAGATGCAAAATCGCCGCCCTCCTGGGTTGGCTGCAATTGAGAAGCCTCTCGCGAAAGAGTCAAAGAAGAAGCCATTAAAAAAAAAAAAATTGCTCCCCATAATTGAATTGGTATACTAATAACTAACATCGAATAGAGATAAATGCTAGATAGCCAACTATTTTTCTTATCTCAGCTTAAGATTGTCAATTGTAGCAAAAAGAAATAAGGGTCTTTTTTGCAGAGGACGTACTAAGAGCAAGTCCACCCGTAGTCAAGAAATGTTAAGGTTGAAAAGTCAAGGGGTCGACTAGTGAAGAAACTGTTCACTGCCACTGGACATGGGTTTTCACCCGTTTTGTTTCTTGACTAGTTAGATTTACCGTTCACTGAATTTTGTTTTTTTTGGGAAAATTGAAATAGATTTGATGTAAATAGATGGTAATAATGGAGATTTATGGATAATTAATGTCAGAATTGTGATTGCTATAGCTTTTCGGAAAGGGAACAACGATAAGAAGCGAACTCGTCGCTTCCCCACGACGTGTGGGGTTTTTTGGGCTTTAATAAGAGGAATTTTCAAATACAACTTCTATTTCATAAAATTTATGCTTACATAAATGAAAAACTAGGAATAAGTACAATACAATTACACAACATGCATAATCACCTAATTATTCAAATCATGATCCTCATCCTCTTTAGAAATCCAATTTGTGTTTGAAGGGTCATCATTAGGGTTAGGGTTGGTGGAATCACCCGTAGAGAAAGGTGAAAATTGTGGTTGTGTAGGATATCCCCCGGGGTAAGGTGGATGCGGATAGTATCCACCGGGGTAAGGGGATTGTGGGAATCCACTGGTGAAGGGAGGTGGTGGGAATCCACCGGTGAAGGGAGATTGTGGGAATCCATCGGTGAAGGGAGATTGTGGGAATCCATCGGGGTAAGGTGGTTATGGGTATGCACCGGGGTAAGGTGGTTGTGGTAATGGACCACAAAAATTTGATTGTGGGAATGCACCACCAAAAATGGGTTGCGGATAGTATCCACCCATAGAAGGTGGCGTTTGCTCGCCAAGATCTTCTCTCTCCGCTATCTTCTTTTGCCTCCTTGACCAATAACGCTATTTAGTTAGCGTCATCTGACTTGTATCAATCTTCATAATACGCTATTCCCTCTCTTTAATTCTCTCTTCCCTCTTTTGTAATAGGAATGCCTCTTTTCGCATATCCATTTGCAATCGGATACATTGATTTTCCTCTTGGAGACTTCGAGCGAATTCCTCATCTAGTTTTTTCTTGCCAGCGGTTGCCTCTATTTGGTTGTTCGCTATACTCTCGACAACGCTTTCACTGCCTTTTTTTGCAACCTTCCATCCTTTAGGCCTCACATTAGGATATGCAGTTTCACCTGCAATTACCTCATCTACATCCATGTCCAAGTTGAGGGGAGAATTTTCAGAAATTGGTTATGTGTGGTATGTTGACTTCCTTCATTTGATGTTCCTCCAGATGAATGGCTAGGGATGTCTTTAAATTGTGCAAAGCTCTCCACAACAGCGTAACTATCAAAACTCTAAAACAAGTGTCTTTTGGTCTTTCCTTTTCTCTTCATCCCGACATGCTACAATTTCTGTGCTTCATCTTGCTACGTAATTAAAAAACTTAATAAAAAATACAATTAGTACAAATTTAAACGCTAAAGAAAACATGACTCAATTCTCTCCCAATTCAGTTTACCTTAAACTCATTATCAGCACGAATCTCTGACCTTGATTCCAAAAGCCAAAACCTTAAAAAAAATTCAGCCGCGTTAGCCTCGCTAGCGCATGCTCTTCCTGCCGCGCGTCAACAGGTCAGCTAGCCTTGCTAGCTTTCGCCCGGATTAGCCACACCTACCTCTCGTTGCTGCCTGTAGATGCTAGCCTCGCTGGCACACTCCAGCGCTAGCACAGCCCTCCCGCGTCGCTGCTAGGCCGCTTGCACAAGCCTATCGCACTAGCCTCACCCAGCACAGCAGCCCGCTGCCCTGCCTTCTGCACAGCGCCCCCGCTCCCAGACGTATGCCTTCTGCCTGCGGCTGCCACTGTACGCATCTGTTTTCTGGTTAGTCTCACCAGCAGAAAAAGAAGAAAAAGACCCAGAAGAAGAAGACAAGGAAGAAGAGGAAAGAAAGAAGAAAGAGATGTGGGCCCCAGAAAGAAGAAAGAAAAGAAGAAGAAGAAGGGGAAGCCCACATGTTGGGTAGAAGAAGAAGAAAAAGAAAAAAGAAAGGGGGAGGCCTACGAAGAAGTAAAGAAAGAGAAGAAAAAAGGAGAGGGCCTCGCGGTCACTCTTTGGTCAAAATGAGCAGGAAAAAAAATGGGAGAAAAGAAATAAAAATGCCTGCAGTGGCCCAAGTCAAGAAAAAAAAAAGGAGAAGAAGGAAGCGGCCCATTTTGATCAAAGGATTCCCAACCTCTGGCCCATTTTTTTCAAAAGGACTTTTCAACCACCTGCAACCAATATTTCGACCAATCTCTCGACGACTTCAAAAAGAGGTATTTTTTATTAAACGTTCCTGCTTTCTGTACTTTCAATTTCTCGGGGACTTGCAATCTCCCTTCTTCTACCCCCCATTTCTTCTTCATAGGGGAGACCAAAAGCCGAACTCTGGGGGTTCGTGCTCACTCCAAGTTTGGAGCTTGTAGAGTCCTCCAAACTTAGAGTTTCTTGAGAATTTATGATCGACCACTTACATCATTGTTTCGATCTAATCCAACCCCTCTTGGAATTGAATTTCTTGGACGCTACTACGCTCAGAAATTTTATTTGTTTTCATGGTAGCCTTTTTCGCTCCGAAACTAACCCTAATTTCTTGTTCTCTTTCAGGATGAGTAACCTGAACAAATTAGACTTTGCTCCATTGGGAACAACTGGCTCTGAATATCATAGGTGGGTTCGTGATATCCGCCAGCATCTCAAGGCCGATGGAATCCTGGATACGATTCTCGAGCCTAGCCAGGACGTGCTAACTGTTGAGTAAGCTCAACCTTTGGAAGCAACTAGAGCAGCCTTAGAGGCAAATAAGGCGAAAACCATCATCCTAATAACTCGTCATATGGATGATTCGCTCCAGTACGAGTGTATGAATAAAGAAGACCCCAGAAGGCTGTGGGTCTCACTCGAAGATAGATTTAGCAGCATCCGTGACTCCCTGCTTCCTGACCTAGAAGTGAGATGTCATATTCCCATAAACACACCCAATTGGTCTCGCGGAAACGACTACGATGGTAGTCCGGACATTGGTAATGCGCACTAATTTCCTTATATCCGCTTGGGTTGATGCAAAATAGCATGCAGCTATGCTAATTAGTCTACGACCCACCGCCACTCAACCTACCTCTGCGTTACAGCTAGTGACTGGGTACAAGTATCGTACTTACGCATATTTGAGTGTGCCTTTATGTGCCAACTCCGCCGCCACAGCGCCTTATAATGGGTCATCACAAACAAATGGGCAACTACGTTGGCTTTGAGACTCCAACAATCGTCCGCCACTTCATCCCCTCGCTACGCAATCTCCTTACCGCTAAATTTGCAGATGTCACTTTGATGAGACAGTCTTCCCATTGTTAGGGGGAGATAAGAATACAGATGTTCAGCAGGAACGACATGAATTGTTGTGGTCTGTCCCCACTATGTCTCATCTCGATCCCTACTAAAGTGACGAGATCACACAAATATGCTGCAAACATGCCTGCAAGGAAGGACGTCCCTACAAGAAGATGTAGTGCCACCCTACACGGAGGTAGGCATGGTACCAATGCCAAAGAGAGTGGCACTCTGGCGTTATAGGCCATGGCCCCAACTAGGATGCGTGGGAGGCCCGTGAGTTCGAATGATACTTTGGCACATTCCAATCCTTTGATCATCGACACTCAAAATCCATCTCATGAGTATCTTCTGGGTTATGGTTATCGTTGGGGGACGCCTCAACGTCAGAACCTATTCCTGAGAATATAGAGCTCTATGAAACTTACATTAGTGTACATGAGATGTGGGATAGAAACTCCATCATAATTGATGATATAGTTGCGCATTTCATTGCGCATGAGTTTGTTGAGTCCAATGATATTGAACCACGCTCCGTTGATGAATGAATGCTAACGTAGAGAGATTTGGCCTAAATGGAAAGATGCCATCCAGGTTAAGTTAGATTCTCTAAAGAAGAGGAAGGTTTTCGAGCCAGCAATGCCAACACCTCCTAACATAAAACCTATTGACTAATGGGTCTTCGTTAGAAAGCATGATGAGAAAAAGAGATAGCAATCTCGCCTTATGGCGCAAGGTTTCTCAGAAATCGCCCTGGAATCGACTACGATGAGACATATTCTCTCATAATGGATGTCATTGCACTCCACTACCTTGTCAGTTTGGTAGTTTCCGAATAACTGAACATGCAGCTTATAAATGTGGTCACTACGTATCTATATGGGGATCTTGATATGGAATATACGTGAAAGTTCATGGTGAACTTCATCTACCCAAGTCAAGTGGCTCTAGACCACGGAGCGCGTTTACAATAAGATTGAAACGCTCACTAAAGTGACTACTTGATTGGGAAGGGATATGCCCACGCATTTCTATAACAAGTTTCTGATTCTATCGCGGTTCATGTTGGACATGATCTTCATTGGAAACCCTTAATGAGTTAAGGAAAACCGCTGAACACTTGAAATCTGATTTTGAGATGAAGGATTATTGGAGAACACGATTATGTCTCGGTTTGGAACTTGAGCATCGTGTCGATAGATGCTTAGGCATTTTGACAATGTCAAGCCTTCAAGTACCCCCATGATCGTCCGTAGTCTTAATCCTGAAAAGGATACTCTTCATTGAAAGGATGATGACGAAGATGTGCTAGAGGCAGAAGTGCCTTACTTAGTACAATAGACGCATTATTGTACTTAGCTAAATGCACAGGACTAGTCTTCTCATTTGCAGTAAGCTTGTTAGCTAAGATATAGCTTTGCGTGAACGCGACGCCATTGGATTTGTGTAAAAGATATCTTTTGGTACTTTAGATGTACAATTGATATGGGCTTGTTCTATCCCTACAGAGAGATGATGGATTCAGACCCATCATACACCAGGAACGCCGCTAACACTGGCCTGCGTCCACTATCCCCATCCCAAAATGACATGTGTTTTGGAAGGTTTTGCTGATGTTGGGTATCTCTCTGACCCACACAAAGGTCTCCCAAACTGTTAAGTGTTCACCATGGGTAAAAGACCGTGATATCTTGGAGGTCTATAGAATAGACCCTAGTCGCTATAACTTCGAACAATGCAGATATCATTGCTCTTCACGAAGTGGTTCGTGAATGTATATGGATTGGATCCATAATTACGCATGTTCGAACAATTGTGGTTTGAAGTCTACCACAGATGAGCCTACGAGCATTTTGGATAATGCTGTTCCTTTTGAACAAATGAAGCAAAGGCTACATCAAATGCGACAACGCCAAACATAATCAGCAACAACAGACTCTCCTCAAGATCAAAGTGAACTAAGTTCAATCTGAGGATAGTGTGGCAGACTTGCTCACTAAGTCATTGCCTAAATTTCACTTTCGAGAAATATGTTGGTAGCATCATTTGCGGAAGTTATCCGAACTCCAATGACCGTAGTCGTCAGGGGGAGATGCACACATCAAGGGGAGGTGTCTACATGTATGGTCTCGAAACGTGAAGGGTGTGTTGTACTCTTTTTCCCCTCCGACCGAGGTTATTTGTGTCCCACTGGGTTTTTGTTACTCGGCAAGGTTTTTAATGAGCCAACGAGAGAAGTACCA
This sequence comes from Rosa multiflora, assembly GCA_002564525.1. Classification (NCBI taxonomy): domain Eukaryota; kingdom Viridiplantae; phylum Streptophyta; class Magnoliopsida; order Rosales; family Rosaceae; genus Rosa; species Rosa multiflora. Next base: position 42,307 of record BDJD01002529.1, read on the forward strand.
CGTTTGGGCGACACAAGGGGGAGTGTTCAAGTAAATCCAGAATATGTGTTTGGCCCAAACTCGAGGTTACTTGCTCTAGTTGAAATAGGGTTTATATTAGAGATATTCTCGGAGAATCTTAGGAGATATCCAATCAATGTACGATTATGTTTCCATGTACAACTCTATCTCTATGCTTCCTCTATATAAAGAGGCCCCTATTATCAATGAAAACATGACTTAATTCTCTCCCAATTCAGTTTTCCTTAAACATCAACAAATTAAATGATTTATCAACAAATACATACCTCATCAACCGCATTCAAACCGCTCTTGTACCAATTTTTGACTTGCCTTAATGCACAATGCCACTCAAAGAGTTCAATATTCAAAATTTTCCACCTTCCCTGCAAAGAGGAAGGTGATCGGCTCTTGGGCCAATTTGCGACAAAGTGTCGCTTCACGCGCCTCCATAAGTCGTTTATTTTATTTAATTTTTTTTTTTTTCTGATTTGTGTCCAGAGCCGAATCTCAGCTTACAGCTTTCCAAGACTTGCACAGTCGAACATCTTCCTCATCCGTCCATCTCCTCCCAGATTCGGTATTATCATCTTCACTTTGATCTCCCTCTTGTTCGGCTACTAGACGTATGTTTCCCTTTGTTTGGCCATATTGGATATAAACAAATTTGGATGATAAGAGCTATATAAAGAGGAGGAAGGTGTAACTATGAAATCTAATTTTTTGGGTGTGAGATGTAAAGAAAATGCTAGGTATTTATAGATAATTTTTTACAATTTTTTACAATTTTTTTTCTTACTGTTTTGTTACCGTTTGATTGAATATATACACATATTAATTGGTTGCCGTCAGATATGAATGTTAATCAAAACAGATGGCTGAGATTACTTGACCGTTGGCTATAGAATTTGAAATTCACCAACGGTTGTCCGTCACGTCGCCTGCAGTTCCCCCTTAATTGCCGCTACGCGACAAAACCTCATTATCCCATCAATTATGCCGCTACGCGACGCGCGACTCGGATCAACGCGCCATTCCTTCTCTCATCCGTCAGCGATGACGTCAGCCATGTTCGGTTTGGGCCGAGCTGGCAGCCGGCCAAGCTTGGGTCAACAATATAGTCACGGGCTTGGCTTTTTTCTTGGACTTGGTCAAGAAAAGCCAAATCTTGGCTGGTCATTGTTGGGCCGGTGGAGGGAGGATTTTGCATTTGCCCGGTCACCACCTTAGCAATCCTTGCTGGAGGCTGGTCAAAACCAGACCGGTGGAGATGCTCAAAGGACCCTAACTACTCAAAACAAAGTCACAAAAGTGACTACTGTCCCTGCTAAGTAGCAGTCGAAAACTTAATTAATTACCTAATCTAAACTACTCAGAAATTTATGAAAAATTACCAAAATATATTAGACACATACGGACTAGCACACAAATTGTGGGAATTTTCGGAGTTGATTTGATATGAAAAAAAAAAAACAAAATCAGATCAGAAGGTTAAAAACAAAAATTATGTTTGAGAGAAAACAATGAAGAGATTGAACTAGGTAGGATTTCTTCCACCACTAGACAATCATCCCATGGATAATTGACTCTAATATAAACGCAAACAATTGGATTACTATGCTCACGATAAGCCTAGCTAGGGTGTTAAGATCAAATTGTATTACTTTTTCTTACTTATTGCCTTGCTATGCAAAGGGAAGGTGTTATTAATCATAGCACTATTCCCAATTAATTGACCTAGAAGGGTGTTATCTAAAGCCTATTTAACTGAAATCATGAAGTTCTAAAAACCTCTAAGTCGATAGCAAAAAGCCTAGCACATGGTGTTAGATATTAGGTCATTAGGTACTTGATTTACACAAACAGGTATGAGTTATAAGTATTTAGAAAAATAAAGTAATCATCCTATGGAAATCATGTTTAGCACTTTTCACAGCCCCTAACCAATGAAAAACTTAGTTAACCAATGAAAAACTTAGTTAAACGTAATAAGTAAAAACAAGAAGAATGGGAAGAGGAAGTGGCAGCAAGGCTACGCGCTAGAGTGAGATGATGCATTGGATCATTTTATGTGCTTAAAGGTTGCCTTCATCTTTCTTGCTGTGAAGGAAATCTAAATCCTAAAAACATTTCAATCAAAACTCATATTCATGCACAGCCTGACCTTGCATTAAATCGGCCATAACTTTCTCTAGAAAAATGATATTCATAAAACAGTAAAAAGCTTTGTAAACTACATTCGAGGCTTTCTATCAATATAAAAATTGTCATTTGGTTCGTCCTAAGCTGCTCTCAGTGCTCTGTCAAAGTTGATTGATTTTCATAGGCAATTCGCCGATTTTGCCTTTCAATCCCTCTTTTGCTTCTTTTCTTCTTCTTTTTTGATAAATGGGGGCCAAAAGACCTGGAAAACCAACGACTACAGATAAGAAATTACAGTCCTAAATCTAGGACTTGTACACAAATCATCAAGCAAAACATTGATTACTTGCAGGAGGAGGTTGCCTCATGAAATGCACTCTAAGATCAGCAGCAACACTATCTTTAGAAAGCACATGAACAACCAGATTTATTTCTTGATAAACATGTCGAATGTCACAACTCAGGAAATGTCCCTGCAAAAATTGACAGCTGCACATAATTAACTTAATAGAATGCTAGTCATTAACCTAGGGGCGGCCCTGAGGGTGTGCAAGTAGTGCCGCCGCACAAGGCCTCCGAAAATTGGAGGCCTCCGACTTTGAGTTTCGCGTATATATAGGTACAAATGAATATAATTGATTTAGGGGTTTTGTCCATTTACCCCATTTCTAGGGATTTTTTTCCCACTTACCCCATTAAGTTTTTTTAATTCTCTCTTACCCAATACACTCTAAGGGAGTCTTCCCTAATACCCCATTAAGAATTTTTTTTTTTTTAATTTTTTTTAATACCATTTTACCCTTCACCCTTTTGTTACTTAGAGAGAGAGAGAAAATGGAAGAGAGAGAAACCATAGGAGATTTCGCCGGAATCCGGTCACCGACAGCCGGATTCCGGTCACCGGCCGCCGGATTCCGGTCATAGGTTGCCGGACATGTTTATTACCCCAATAAATGTCTATTGCTCCTCAATGGAGGGGCAATAGAGGTCTATTGCCCCCAATAGACATATATTGGCCCCCAATAGATGTCTATTGCTTCCAATAGTCTATTGCCCCCCAATAGACGTCTACTGCCCCCCAATAGATGTCTATCAGTCTTGTATTGCCCCCCAATAGCCGTCTATCAGTCTTGTATTGCCCCCCAATAGCCGTCTATTGCCCCTCAATAAGACTTTCAATTGCCAGAATAAGAACTAATCTCCCTCAATTTAGACAAATAAAACTTTGATTAAAGAAAAAAATGAGGTGATTACGTCAATTCAAAACGTCTATTACCCCCCAATAGACGTCTATTGCCCTCCAATAGAACTTTCAGTAGCCGAAATAGCAACTAATCTCCCTAAATTTAGACAAATAAAACTTCGATTAAAGAAAAAAAATGAGAAAATTACATCGATACAAAACGTATATTGCCCCCCAATAGACGTCTACTGCCCCCCAATAGATGTCTATTGCTTCCAATAGTCTATTGCCCCCCAATAGACGTCTATTGCCCTCCAATAGAACTTTCAGTAGCCGAAATAGCAACTAATCTCCCTAAATTTAGACAAATAAAACTTCGATTAAAGAAAAAAAATGAGAAAATTACATAGATTCAAAACGTATATTGCCCCCCAATAGACGTCTATTGCCTCTTAGTAGACCTTCAATAGACCTATATTATCTCAATAAAACTTTTTTCTTTTCATTTTTCTCTCCTACTAGGCCTTCTGCCCTCATTTTATCCCAAAAAAAAAAAACCAAAGAAACAAATTGACTTGTGCCCCTAATAAAACATTTTGTTGTCTTTTTTGCTTGCATTATAGGCCTTCTGCCCCATCTAGATCGACTCCAGCCTTGAAACACTCCAATAAACTCTGAGAGCTCCAAAATCATGTTGACACTTCTTTCAGTCTAATTCATTCAAAAACAGATTCACAGTATTGATTCTTCAGTGCTCAACATAAACACCAGAATTGAACAAATGCTCTGAAAGCAAACTCGGTTCCAACAAAATTCAAATCATTTAGCATTCTAGCCAACCTACATCAGATTCAAAAGCGGCATCGTAATTCAAAACTTGGTTAAAAAATTACCGCCGAAGATGGAGATCTAGTAGGTCGAGTCATGGAAAACGCCGGAAGACCACTGCTGCCGTTATTAGTGCTATTGCTGGAGTAAGAAGACGGCGCATGAGGCGGTTGGCCAGGGAATCGGAACCCGAGATCATCATCCTCATCGTCGTCATCAACCGTCGTCTGCGACGCCATCAGGTTTTGGTTCCACTTGACGGTGGAGAATCCAGTCATGGAAGGATTGAGCCGCGACTGAGGATGCGCCGGCGACATCGCCAGAGATGAGCCCGGGCTGCTCGAACCTCCACTCCACTAGGGCGAGTACATCGGACTTGCCAGGCGATGAGAGAGAGAGTGATCGGAGAGATAGAGATCTGCGACGGGGTCGCGCTGGAGAGAGAGAGAGAGAGAGAGAGAGAGAGAGAGAGAGAGAGAGAGAGAGGACACTATGGCGTGCTTGTAATTTTTTAGTTGGGTTGAGGGTAAAATGGTCAATTTCTGTTAAAATGTGTAAGTGTGAACAAAAATCTGTTGGTGGGGTAAATGAGATAATTTTTGCTCATTTTGGGGCTATGGGTCAAGGACCCATTAATTTAGTTCCCCATCTATGCACAGAAGCTTGTGTAGTCTAGTTGGTAGGCTGGTCAATATGCGCGCGGGTTTTTACATCCTTGTCACGGGTTCGAATCCTTCCATTTTTAATCTTCTTTTCTCTTATTTTTTTTTTTAACCTTCCGTGTCCGTGATTTTTTTTTATTTTCTCTTTTTCTTTTTTAATCTTCCTTTTTTCTTTTTTCTTTCACTCTCCGTGTCCCTGATTTTCTTTTTCTTCTCTCTTTTTCTTTGTCTTTTTTTACATCTCACATTGCTTTACGGTTTAGGATTTTCTTTTTCCTTTTTTTAGTAGATTTTTTTTTGGTAAGTCACCAAATCAGATTTTTGTTTTCCTTTTGTTACTAGGTTTTTATTAACCTTATAAAAGAGACATGTGCAAAGAAATAAAACTAAACGGTACCCAACACAAATTCAAAGCTGTGCCTTACCCTTAATACCAAGTTTGTTATCGTCATGAATGAATTAGGAGTTATAGTCTCGTTTAACATTATTTGAAACTTTCTTAATTATTTTGATTAGTTGTTTGAGAATAATTTTTATATTATTGAATGATCTTGTCATAACATTTTTTTTATTGTACCTTTTTTTATAAAAAAAAATCATTATACAATGAACATAAAGTCTCTGTCAAATTTTCGCACTAGGTCTCTGAATTCTCAGGACCGGCCCTGCATTAACCCCATTGTTGATCAAATTTACTAAGACTTGAGAATCACACTCAACAATAAGATTCTGACGATGATTCTTACTAGCGAATTTTATACCAAGAGCTCCCAAGCCTCTGCCCGTAAAACAGAGCCATTACCATTATTACTAGTTGGCAATGGTTCTTTTCTTCTTCCTTGCTTCAAAATAAATACCTGTAAACAAAAAAAATAACTAGAAAATACAAAAAAGTAACAAAGAAACTACGAAAGTATATCGAGGACACGTTGTCCGCCAAGGATGGCCGATTCGTCGTAGTTTTGGAGAAACCGTGCTGTATTCATTTCGAGTACTTGGTGTACTACGAGACCCGCATCACCGGAAAGCTGAGCTACAGCGCGATCACGGAGCTGAAGGGCATTCAGGTCCAAAGATTGTTCTTTTGGTTCGACGTCGATGAGATCAGGGTCGATTTGCCGCCGTCCGATAGTATTTACTTCACCGTTGGGATCATCAACAAGAAGCTCGATGTCGATCAGTTCCAGAATGTTCATTCTTGCCGGGACGGGCTATCGGGTTCGGGTTCGGGTTCTTGCCTCGGGTCGTTGAAACGGGTCATTCAGGTAGTCACTGCTTTCATTAAAGTTTGAAGCTTTTTGATATTTATGGTTAAATTTGGATCCTTATCTTTCTGGGTTTTGGATTGTTAATATGCATTTTGGATTGATATGCTTCTGCATTGTGAACATGAATCAAACTTTTCTCTGTGCATGTAAATGTTGAAGCTTGTTCTGCTTGAAGCTTATTCGGATATAGTGGATGTAGTTTGCGGTTTGTATGTACTTTGTGGAATAAAGCTAATGGTGGGTTTGGTTAAATGGTTGAACTCGAGGAATATGAGAGCATGTATTTTGTACAAAACTCTGGAATCAAACTAAAATGGATTCCTTGGTCTTGTTCTCTTTTTCCATTTACTTCGATAGACTAGCTTAGTCAGTTCTCATATCAAGGAAGCTGTAGGGCATAGCTGAACGATAAGACATTTTGCTCTGTTGGGATCCTTGGCAGAGATGAAAACCAGGTGTTGAATATCTTGTCTTCACACGCACAGGAAAGACCTATTAGAAACACATTTCACCTTGCCAAGTTTTTGTCTAAGGTCTCCTGACAAGTGAAAAAGGATATTATTATGAGTGACCAAACTTTGCTTGCTTTTGGGGAATATCTTTTTGAGGAGCTTCTCTATGTATGAACTATGTAGTAAATAGAAGGGTATCGGTAGGTTATCTACTGATGCATTATTACAATTACCCTCCAAACTTACGATTACTGAAGTTTTCATAGATATAGTGTCCAACTCCTCATCCCCAATGTCAGACATTTCACCTACTCTAGTTCGCACATTTATCATCACATCATCATCATCAGCTTTGTCTTTGTTCCAAATACAGGGGTCAACCACTTAAATCTCGCCCTCCTCTCTTGTTTTAAGTATATGCTGCGTCTTATTTTGAATAAAAACTTCAGATTTTCTTCAAATAGTAACTTTGGCTTGTCTTCCTGTGGTTATTGGTGCATGGTCTTTGAGACATACCCATTGCTTACCCTCTATAATGATCTTGTGTCAATTAGTCATGTATAGGATGGCCAAAATTCTGGTTGTCCAACTGTCTATCATTAAGAATGTTCTACTGATACGGTGAATTTTTGCATCACATGAGATTTAGTTAGAATTCTGTTGAAGCTTTCTGTGTTGCCTTTAAATTGCGTTGCGTAGTTGAATTTCTCCCTATTGATATATAACTTGTTTCTGCTCTGTTGTGATTTGCAGCTTCCATGTCCGCTGGAACAAGAGATAAAGATGCTACTTACTGAGTAGCTGACACCATTAAGTGCTTACGGTGTTCGTAGTGGTTGAGCCTCAGAAACCTACAAAGTCGTACTCGACACTTTTAGATTCAGAAGCCTAGACTCACAAAGCCGTTGAGTTTGGTTGTAGTAAAATTGAGTGTAATGTACCCTACTGGACGTGTTTCATAGTTATTTTCCGACATGGGTATTATTACTGGTGTTACTGGTTGCAACTGTGTAGTTTGTATTGAAAGTATTATCATATATGAAGGACTTAATCTTGTATATTAATTTGGATGTTGCATGTACACATCAATGCCCGATCAAGGCTGAAAGGTGAACCTCTGAAAGGGACTTTGATGTTGAATTGCTGCTAATATCACAATGTTGTTGAAGAGTTGGTGAATCGAAGCCAAAAGGTTTTCCTTCTTTTTCGGAGCTTACCATATTATATTCAAGTACGGTAAAAGCTGTTGTCATGTTTCTCCAAACCATCAACATTCCTTAAATAGCAACATTTACAACAGTGCAAAGCAAGCAATTAAAAACGACGCTATAAAGAAAGTGAGAAAACCATTTCATCGATTGATAATTGCTTTGAAACCCAAGAAAATGTGTGTATTTATGGCCGTGTCAAGACTCAAGATGCAGCTTAAATTATTGGAGCTTTGAATCTTTGATAACCTATTCTTTTGGTAGTCGATGTATGGGAGCTTGATGACTTGAGAATGATTGACTCAGAAGATCAAGCAAAGCTTCACATCGAGTTGTTCCTTCCCTCAGGTAACACTGATTAGTCTCATTATCTTCTTGTTGTTAGTTTCCTGCATCTGTGATTGTTTGCTTTCATTACTTCATGCATGGTGCTTGGTTTGAGCAGAACTGTGATGATTTGAATGTGTGATGTATTCATAATTGATAATTTGCTTATTCTTCACGCATGTTATTGCTTTGGAGCATGGCTCTGATGCTTCCAGAATTTGCAGTTTTGCATGTTACTGGGAATATTTATATAAAGAAGTGCCTGAGCAGAAAGGTGTAAGAATATGCTTTTTTTAGTTCCGTTTCAACTTGGAGAATAGCCTGAAAAGATAATGAAGACAGAATTTTATGCGAACATGTTCCTCACATCAGCCAACAAATTAAATACTGAATTTATTGGAATTGGCCCCCGGAATTTATTGGAATTCAGATTCACCTTTAGCTTCTTGCTCTTAGGTAACCATACAGGCATCTGACGGGTGAGTTCACAGCGATTCAAATGCGAAAATCAAAGAGTTTGGAATCCATCCAAATCGGCCATGCCTTGGCTGGAACTTCCTGCCTTAGAAAACTAGATGTGAGGGCAACTCCAACCATAGGCACCATTTGGGGGTGCTATTCTCATTTTAGCACCCCCTTGTTGCACTATTCATATAGGACTCAATTCTCATCTCCAACCATAGGCACCATTTGGGGGTGCTATTCTCATTTTAGCACCCCCTTGTTGCACTATTCATATAGGACTCAATTCTCATCTCCAACCATAGGCACCATTTGGGGGTGCTATTCTCATTTTAGCACCCCCTTGTTGCACTATTCATATAGGACTCAATTCTCATCTCCAACCATAGGCACCATTTGGGGGTGCTATTCTCATTTTAGCACCCCCTTGTTGCACTATTCATATAGGACTCAATTCTCATCTCCAACCATAGGCACCATTTGGGGGTGCTATTCTCATTTTAGCACCCCCTTGTTGCACTATTCATATAGGACTCAATTCTCATCTCCAACCATAGGCACCATTTGGGGGTGCTATTCTCATTTTAGCACCCCCTTGTTGCACTATTCATATAGGACTCAATTCTCATCTCCAACCATAGGCACCATTTGGGGGTGCTATTCTCATTTTAGCACCCCCTTGTTGCACTATTCATATAGGACTCAATTCTCATCTCCAACCATAGGCACCATTTGGGGGTGCTATTTTCACTATTCTTGACTAAAATATAATATGAGTATAATTTTGATGAATATTATATTAAAAATATGTTAATTTAATTAAATAAGGTTAAAAAAATAATTTAACATTTCATCATAATATTTAAAAATTATTCTTATTATTTAATGAATTTAAAAAAATATTTTAATTTTTTTTTTGTCGGCATATACGACAAAAGTGTCGGCACATACGAATAAAAATCTAACTATTTAGATCATAATAGTTAAAAATTATTCTTATTATTTTAAAATTTTAAAATTTTTTTTTGTCGGCATATACGACAAAAGTGTCGGCACATACGAATAAAAATCTAACTATTTAGATCATAATAGTTAAAAATTATTCTTATTATTTAAAAATTTTAAATTTTTTTTTTGTCGGCATATACGACAAAAGTGTCGGCACATACGAATAAAAATCTAACTATTTAGATCATAATAGTTAAAAATTATTCTTATTATTTAAAAATTTTAAATTTTTTTTTTGTCGGCATATACGACAAAAGTGTCGGCACATACGAATAAAAATCTAACTATTTAGATCATAATAGTTAAAAATTATTCTTATTATTTAAAAATTTTAAATTTTTTTTTTGTCGGCATATACGACAAAAGTGTCGGCACATACGAATAAAAATCTAACTATTTAGATCATAATAGTTAAAAATTATTCTTATTATTTAAAAATTTTAAATTTTTTTTTTGTCGGCATATACGACAAAAGTGTCGGCACATACGAATAAAAATCTAACTATTTAGATCATAATAGTTAAAAATTATTCTTATTATTTAAAAATTTTAAATTTTTTTTTTGTCGGCATATACGACAAAAGTGTCGGCACATACGAATAAAAATCTAACTATTTAGATCATAATAGTTAAAAATTATTCTTATTATTTAAAATTTTTTTTTTTTTTTTGTCGGCATATACAACAAAAGTGTCGGCACATACGACAAAGAATCTAACTATTTAGAAGATATTTTGATGTTTTGTGTCGGCATATATGC
>BDJD01002529.1:63129-77135 GCA_002564525.1 Rosa multiflora
TATGCCCATGCGTGTTTATTAAGGAAACAAGTTCCTAGTTTGGTATTTTGGTGGTCTATGTCAATGACATGAATTTGATCGATACTCCTAAAGAGATCAAGGAAACCGCAATGCACCTGAAGTTGGAATTTGAGATGAAAGGCCTTGGGAGAACAGATTATTGTCTCGACCTGGAGCTCGAGCACAGTGCAGATGAAAAATTTGGTCCATCAACCAAATTACATCTAGAAGATGTTAAGATGCTTTAATGAGGATAAAAGCAAGCACACCCATGGTCCTCTGAAGTCTAGAGAAAGCTGTATCGTCCTGTAGATGATAACGAAGAGATATTGGTGCTAGAAGTCCCATATCTAAGTGCAATAGGCGCATTATTGTACTTGGTTTAATGCCCTAGACAGGACATCTCATTTGATGTGAACTTGTTAGCTAGATATAGCTCTGCGCCAACACGCTGCCACTGGAATGGCATAAAAGACATTTTTCGCTACCTTAGATTTACGGCGGATATGGGCTTATTCTATCCCTATGCATCAAGGAATGGATCAAATCCCCTTGATCCTCATATGATGCTCTCCTTGTTGGATATGTTGATATAGACCATCTATCAGACCCGCACAAGGCATGTTCCCAGATTGGTTATGTCTTTACCATTGGGAATACTGCAATTTCTTGGAGGTCTACGAAATAGACAGTTGTTGCTACCTCTTAGAATCATGCTGAGATACTAGCTCTTCACGAAGCAGTATGTGAATGTACATGGCTAAAAGTCGTTACAAAGCATGTTCAAAGCACATGTGGACTGCATTCCACCACTGATGAACCAACCATTATCTACGAGGATAATGCTGCTTACATAGAGCACATAAAGATGAGTTTCATCAAAGGAGACAACACTAAACATATTGTATCGAAGTTCTCCTTCAATTAGCAACAACAGGAGCATCAGAAGATTGAAGTTAAGCATATTTGATTTGAAGACAATTGTGCAGACCTCTTTACCAAGTCACTACCAAAGTCTTCATTCCAGAAGCATGTTCAAGGTATTGGTCTATGTAAACTATCTGAATTACCTAACATGTAATTTTCAGGGGGAGTCGAAATCAGGGGGAGTATCCTGAAGCATACCCACTTGACCATTGTGTACTCTTTTTGTCCTTCGTCTAGGGTTATTTTGTCCTACTGGGTTTTGTTACCTGGCAAGGTTTTAACGATGCACATTTTTAGCATGGTCACCCCTCTTATACTACATCCTGAAGATGCTTTGATTCGACATATACATGCATTTGCTCATCTTTTCCCTTCGACCACGGGTTTCTCCCATTGGGTTTACCGGGCAAGGTTTTGGTGTAGCAACTCTAATGCATCCCTCTCGTCGACATACTACCTACTTATGGTGTTGATAAGAAGACTTCACCTATCCCTAAAGCTGTGATACTGCTACTCCACACTCAAGTGCGTTGTGCTCTTTTTCTCCTTCGACCAAGATTGTTTTTTTCCCACAGGGTTTTTATTACTTGGCATGGTTTTTGACGAGACAACTTAGAAGCGCTCAGCCTATGCAACACTATTGACATGGAATATCCAAGGGGGAGTGTTGTAAATATTTGTGGATAATCATGTAAATAGATGTTGAGTAATAGGTGCCTATCCCTATAGATTGGTGATTGATAGGTTGTAATTGTAGGAGTCATTGGATTGTAATTAAGCATTACCCTTTCGTGTACACCATGTAATCCTATATAAGGCTCCTTATGGTGAGATAAATAATACACACATTCTATTCTCTGTGTCCAAACTCTCTCTCTCTCTCTCAAAAAATTTTCTGTTTTACAACATTGATGATTTTGTCAAAGAATTGTAAGAAATCGACAAAAACCCTCCGTTATTAGGGATGTTACCATATCATACTCAAGAATTAAAAGCTGTTGTTTCCATTGTTATAAAATCAAGCCAAAGCACCAAAATCACTTCAGTAGTAGAACCTCAGTACAGAGCAAGAAACTTAAATTGACTAGTATGGTGTTAATCTAAAGGCCAGAATTTATTTCCATCAATTGAACTCGATAAGTTGTGTAACGGGTAGTCTTTTGAGTCTTAGTTTATTGCCTTGATCAGTTACTATAGAAGCTAATAAAGTCAATTCATTTTGCTGAGTCTGGCTTCTCTTTAGGCAATGCTATTCCATCAAATTTTCAACAAGAGAGAGATGAATTACGCGAAGACATTATCATGAAAACTTCTCCTCAGGTACGCAATACTGGTTTTAAAATGTGCTTCTGATTCATGCATGCTGTTAGTTTCGAGCATGGCTGTGACGGTTTATAAGTGTTATACTTCTTGCCAGGATGCCTTGGAAGATTATTCCATGAATTAGCTGACTTCATATACCATATACATATGATAAATCAGATACGTATAATCTTTCAACTGTTTGGGTTGTTCCATTGGTGAATGGACAAAAATTGCTTCCCCTGTGAAAAATTGTTCCTACTAATTTAGTTACTACCTCATCTATCCCAAATTCTTATAGTTTATTATCCTTGGTCAAGTGCAGAGAACAAACATTTAACTATCCCTTTGTTATTAGTCTCAATAATTCCACGTCCTCATGCAAAATATTATTCATAAGAACACTTGAGTTAGGACCAGAAAGTCTATAACTGTGTCGTTATTGTGTGAGATTGATTCATGGAATTAATGCATCAACATAAGTAGTTTAGGTGCTTACACTTCTTGGGTTTTAGTTTTTCTTCTCATATGGAGAAGCGTTTTTTTATGAATGGCAGATATGTCATGGCCGAGGCTTACTAATTTGTAATGCCAAAATAAGAATCAAGGGCCATAATATTAGATGGAGATTGTATATATTATACGTGCAATCACATCTACAGAAATTTTGAAGCTTAGATACTAAGAATGCAACCCAGGATGTTATCATCATCGACGCTCTAGCTACTAGCTTTTCTTTAGAATATGATTGATTGAGAGATTGGGATTGAATTGTTCTTCATTTATATCATTGGATCCTCTTTGGCATTGTGTAGTCTACAGTGTCCTGTGTACCTTTAATAATATGTATGTGTTGAAGGAAAATCAACTTAGTGTGCCTTATCAAACTAGGAGTAGTAATAGGAGAGAAGGTTCTAGAATTCCTAATCCTATACGGATTAGTATTCCTTGTAACATTAGAATATGTACTTTGTAATCCCTATATATAGGGTTCCTATTCTCAATAATAATACACAATTCTCTCATTAATTCTCTCTCGAATCTATTTTACTTAAACACTTTATCAGCACGAGCCCTAACCTTGAGATCAAGAATCAAAACCTAAAAACCAAAAATAATTCCCACGGATAACCTCAATGTTTGCCTTGCCAACGCAAGCTCCTAGCCCGCGCTAGCCTTGCTAGCATCTGCGCCCAGCTACCTTTGTAGCCCTGTCGGCCAGCAACGCAACCTACCGGCCACACTCTCGGCCCCATCCCATTAGTGCACAAGTCTAGCACCACCGAGCCATTAGCCACGACCAGGATTGTAAACAAGTTACAATCCCAGGTTAGGATCGAACATCCACTTCAATCCTAGCTTAGGATTGAAGCAGCATATGCAATCCCGACCCAGGATCGATAGCACACTTGTAATCCTACACGCCTGCATCAACACGCGCGTGTATTGAGAATTTCAAATTCTGAAATTCATGACACTAGGCCAAAAAGAGAACAGACAACGGACCAAATTCGTTGTGTGATTTGGACGATCTCCGTTGTGTATCTGAGCGCTGTGATTAAAAATTGCACAACGGTGGAAACCTGTTGTGTGAATCACAAACAGACAACACTTATTTGGTTAAAACCGTTGTGCCTTCTCTCGGCAGATGGCAGCCATAGTTGCCGCGCAGTCATGCTGCACATGTCATTGGCATCATTCACACAACGAAAGTTGTTTCCGAGCCGTTGTATGAAAGGCAATCAGACAACTGCATTCTATTTTATCTGTTTGTTAGAACCGTTGCATGTTATATATGGATTCATTGTGTGAACATCCAAATTGTTACTTTAGACAACATTATTAACTTTAGAATTTCTGTTGTGCGATAATCGTCTTTTCTGGATTTTGTGCATTGATAATAATGCTCCATTTTACCTAATGAACAGTGACTAACTGTAAAGAAAAGACATTGGAATCTATAAAATAAGTAATCCAACTCATACTATTTGAAGAAACGCATTCAAATGTGAAAAAGGAGAATTTCTCAATCAATCCAAGCCAACATTGAAAGAAGAAAAGCATTCAAATGCATGCCCATCTACTTGGGACATCAAAAGCTGGTACAAATACAAACTATTTGTTACAAAACATGCCACATAGTGCATGAATATTGTGCCAGTAGAGAAGCACAAAAATGATGCTTTCCTTCAGCAACAACCTACTTCCTCTTATGCTTTCCTGTAGCTCCTACACATACGCCTTCACGACATACTTTGCCCATTCATTTCGCATCATATCTATGTCTGCTTGGGTATATTGACTTTTGCCTCTCATCTCCCACTGCATGGACACAAAAGAGTCAATATAAACTAAGTTAAAGTGACTACATTTATAAACTACACTTGTACCTTTCTTGGAAACAATGTCAGGTCTTTATCCTCAATGATGTCTCTCATGTAATTAGAATTTAACATAGGAAAATTTACCATAGTATTTACTCCGCATTACTACAGATTCAATTGGAAGAGAATCTCAAACCCAACTTCTACTTTTTTTTGGCTGGAGTGACAACTTATTATACTGTTTTAACATGTCCTGTTACCAAGGAATTATAAACTACAATACAAACAGATGTGAGATACTTGATAAAGGTTCCCTATTTTAAAAGAGTGCAAGGGGAAGTGTCTCCAATTTGAAGCAACTAAATGTGCTTACTAAAGGCTCTGTCTTTATGTCCAGTGCACCATTCCTCAGAACCTTCAATGAATCACAAGCATCGGGAAAACCCTTAAACAGCATCTGTGCAGATTACCACACCAATATTACACTAAGTGATAGTCAAAGTTAGAAAGCCATTAAGTAACAAATTGAGTTAATTGCAGTGGTTGGTCCATGCATATTTGTTCTATCTATCAACCACCATGAAATGAGAAGAACAGACCGTCAAGGTCGGTGTAAATATATGAAAGCTTATAAGATGCCTAGGGTATATTATTAATTACCATCGATTAAAGGGAATCATACCGAAGACTAAAGATAATGCCTAAGGATGTCTTCCTATATAGAAAAAGCAGTCAAGAAACAAAGTTTTGTATTATAGATAATTAGATATCCAAAGACCAAATTACTAGGCTAAAGTTTCTAATATAGTGCATAAGCTAATCAAAAAAGATATTAAGAATTCCACTATACTACCTTCAGCTTAATGCACCATATGTGCAAGTTGGAGATGGCACAAGTATCAAGGTACAATGGAAAGCTGATCTATTTCACATTTACAGCAGACAATACCTTTTGAAGAGATTTGTTCTCAGCAATGAAACATTCACCATAACGATCATCAATGACTCCTTCATAGACCCACCTATAAGAAGTTTCATTTCCAAACATTGAGATCAAACCCACCACAGATCAAATGTACCACATACAGAGCACAGAGAAGGTAACGGTTGATAGAAGCAATTCTCAGTTTGTTTAATTTAAACAATAACAAGCATAAGATAGCAATTAATTGTCTAACCTGCAAATCCTCGGAAAGAGCCTCTGAAACTGCAAGTGTAGCAAACGGTTCCACCAAGCAGAAATTGGAGAATAGAACTGTACAAGTGTTAATAGAATCATAAGAAACTAAAGATTGAGATATTTGACAAGACAAACAAAGCATATGGTAAATAAATAAATAAAAAAGAAAACAGATTGTTTGATGCAGATAATTGTTTACTTAACTAACTTTCTATCATAAAAACTTAACTAACTTTCAATCATAAAACTGTAAATTAGATGTGTTTGACTAGTCGCAAATCTATGAACTTAAGAAGTTTGGAACACGTGCACAATTACTGAGATACGGGGAATAACAAAAAGCAATATCACGGAGTTTCGGCTATCTGCCTCTTTCTAAATTATCTCAAATGAACCATATTTATCTTGCAAGTAGAAACCAGAAATCACAAGGTTATGATGATGCTTCATTCAACACTTCTAACAAATTCAAACGGAAAAGTTCAGAATCTTGCTCATATAGTACTACAGTCAAGAACACAAACATCTAACTTCATTTATTTGCAAGCAATCAATCATATAATGCTGGAAACAAATTATTCACTGGGACATCTAATAAAAACAACATCAAAACAAAGGTCATTTCCAATTAATCTTGGACTTGGACTATTTTCAAGAGCTGCCCAGCCACCAAATCAAAAGTCAAGTTCATTGGAGCTCATTTCGCAGCTTGGTAAAATGCCTCAGCCAACACCCAAATATGCTTAACACCTCAAACAACCAATTATTCAAACTTTGCAAACAAATCCCAGCTAAGAACAAGAACATGTTCAAGAATTAGTACTACCTTGACATTAGTGTTTCTGAGCCTAATTGCTTCCTCAGCATCAGTAAGAGCATGTCTGTAATTACCAAGCTCCTTCGATAGCATTAACACATCACAGGAAGTCAGGAACCACGCTACAATAACACAACCAAGTGGAACACACCCAGATAATAATAATCAATCACTGGAACAATCACTTCACCAAACACCATACAACTGTTCTAAGACAAAGTCAACTCAAATACACAAGCAAACCACATGGGAGACACATGTTCAGACCCAACAAAGCATCTCAGTAATTCAAATCTCGGTACGAAAACCCAGAAATACAAACACGAAATAAAGAACATTACCTTGATGGAGACCTTGCTCTTCACTTGGGTTTCCAGAGCCTCACTCATAAACTAACACAAACCCCCACAACCCCATCAGAAACAAAATTAATACACAAATAAAATATCAATTAATTCAAAAGGGCAAACCCAGTTCCGTAACACAACCAAATTCACATGCAACTCGTGTACTAACAATATGCCATTCAACTCTAAGTCAATCAAACTCTAGGACATAATTAAATCAAAGAACAATTCCACCCAGAACCTCTAATTTTCCCTTTGATGCTTGTCAAAAACCCAACTGAGTCTACAGCTTCTCGACATCAAATTAACTCAATTTGAGCTAACAGAGATCTTGAACAAGCATAACTTGCAGCTACTATGCTCTGTGATCGTCGAGCAGAGCCCATCCAATTCCTCTTATTTAGTTCGGTATCCGAGCTCATCACTTTAGTCAATTCAATGAATTGAGCTCCACTATCCATGAATCGGTGTTCCACGACTTCAGAAACGAACCCAGGAGCCTAGACTCGCCGTCAGAAAATGCCATGAACCGCCAGAAACAGGAAACTCCATTAAACCCTGAAAACACCCAAAACCAATTTATTCAAAATTGAATCAAAATCGAAAACTATGTACACCAACGTGTAGAGCGTGGAGAGGAGATCAATTTCTATACCTCAAGCATCGACAATTGTGACCAGAGTCGCCAGAAACGCTGCTAATCCTTCGGAAAAGCTTCAGGCTTTTGGGTTTCGAATCTCTCCCCACTATCTGTGCATGTATGGTCCACCACCATAGGCATGTTGGCGCTGAGAAGAGGAGTCAAACGCCGGTGGTGCGCTGCAAAGAGATGGCTGGACGGAGGAGTTCTGGCCGGGTCTCCTTTTTCGAACTGAACCAGAACCTGAATGGCAAGCTCAGGACTGAGAGTCCCGTTCTGAACCATCTCATCCAAAGTCTCAGTCAGACACATTCCGACCTCATGTAGAGCTCAAATGTCACCATTTTCTTCGATCTATCACGAAATTCACACAAAGAAACGAAATTGAGAACGAATTCGTTGAATCCCAAATCTGAAATTGTCGGGGATCTTTTAGGGCTTGGGATAAGATTAGGAGCAGAAGAAGAAATTTAGAGGGGAAAAGCAAAAGCAAATGAAGAATTGAAATTGAGAGTAAGGGGAATTGGAGTTACGGATTGGTGGCGACGCTGTAGAGGAGATTGTTGGGGGTCTGAGTCGAGCTCTCTGTGAATGTTGAGCTTCGGAAACTTTTCTAAACACAGGTTGGAGAAGGAGCTGAGGTTGGGAACGCGAAGGAGGAGGCAATCAAAGTGAGAGTCTATCGATTAGGGTTTGAAAGTTTCAGAAAAAGTGACCAAGTGTTGGGGCCTTGGGGGGAATTAAAACTTTAGACCCCGCGTTTCTCAAACTTTTTAACTTAGTCCCTCCGCATTTTTTTCAAAATTTTTGAACGAAATCTTACACAACGGTTAATTTAACGACTGATGTTTATAACCACAATAGAAATCGGATATTTCATAAATCGATGTTAACACCTTTTTTTACATCGCATGCAATTCCGACCGAGTTAATAGTGATGATGTCTATTGACATAATTCTAGTAGTGTTTGTGTCAGAAAAAGGTATGTTATTAATTTGTCCAAGTCAAAACCCAACACTCTTTTTATTTTTTATTAATGGATCACACAACAAACACATCCCAATGTGTTGTCTGATCGTCTACAACTTAAATTTCAGCTTAGGTTCCAAGGAGGGAAAATTCCCGCGCAGCCGTGCTATGTACAATGGTTTTGGTGCTACTATAAACAAGTTTCATTCAGACAACAGAAATAAGGTTTTTACGTTGTGGGATCCTCAAACCATGACCTATATAAGTTCTCCAAAATTGTACGTTTTGGGGTAGAAGGAGTAGCCTTTGGGGGCACATCTAGAATTGCCAATAATATCTAATTTAATCATACAACACAAGTCAAAAACTGTTGTATGATAAATTGCAACCTAGTATCACACAACAGGTATAACCATGATGTTGTACAATGTAGTACATATTTGGACACAAATTTGTGTCAAGCTAGGCGGGAAATCTCCCACCCTTTTTTTTTAATCTTTCACACAACAGAATACTCTTGCCAGCGTTGTGGAATCACCTTCTCCATAAAAACACCAAAATTTTTATGGCCTTATACAACGTATGGTTCTTAGTCATGTTGTGTGATTGACTTTGCATCATCACACAACAATTTTTTTTTTTGTTGTGTAAAAAGTGTTGTGTATTGAGGTTATTGGCCTAGTGTGAGTAAGTTTTCACTAGTAAGTTGTTCCCATTTTGAAATTTAAATTTATTTTTATTTTTCCTGGGACTTAGAAAATCCTTTCTTCTACATCCCACCTTTCTGTAACGTGGGTACGATTTGCTAAAAGCGGATTCGTGGGGATTCACTCTATATACGAACTAAGAGCGTTCGTGATCTTCTGACTAAGAGTGTCCGTGAGCATCGATTTTTACGAACTAAGAGCGTTCGTAAGCATAAAAATTTGACCATATAAACGTCATTGGTTTCAATCCAAATCCAAAAAATTTGGAAACTATCAACAAAGACAGTGGTTATAACTCTTTCTCACTAGGCGTACTCAAGAGTAATTGTGATGTCTAGGAAAGGTTTGAACTGAGAGAACGGTCTAAAAGTGAGCAATGCTCCACCAAAATCTCGCCTTACCTTACCTGGTCACAACCAAACTAGAATTACCAAACAGATTAAGTCACTACTACTTGTCTATGCTTGATTATCCTTTTTGGATTAAATTTAGAAACTTTGACGTAGTCATTGGCTTTCATTTAAATAAAGTATCGATTTTGATTCGAACTTTATTCATTCAAGTATGTTTCCTGGAGAGCTAGAATGTCTTGTGGATAGTGCTACTACGCACACCATACTTCGAAATAGGCAGTTATTTCTTGAGATGACAACTGATTACACGCATTTTTATACCCGTAATTGCACTCTAAATACTAGAATTAAGCTAATCCTCAAGTTAATTAATATGTAATTAACCCATTTTTATTTATTTGTAGAAAATAAGCAGAGTCACGGATATCGGAAGAAATTGGCGCAAAATCGAAGCAAATAATGAAGAAACGAAGAAAAGAAAAATTTCTGTTAATTAATTATTCTTTTCATTAATTAATCATTGAATAATGATTAATTAATAGAGGTTTAATCATCAGAGCATCATCACGTGGAGAAGCATGCAGCAATTAAACAATTATTTGTTTAATTAAGTTCAGCAACTTAGAAAATGACACGTGGCAGTTCATAATCATCCTACTCTCTCATGCGCCAGTAAGCCAGCCCTGTTGTCTTCTTTTCTTTGAAGCCAATCTGTTGCCGACACGGTAGCATGAACTTATCCCTTCTCCTTTTCGCGATGAAGCCGACCACACATTACCATATTCCCAGCCACATATATACGTCTCACCCTATTCTCTCAAAAAAAAAAAAAAACAAAAAGGGAGACAAACAGCAGCCGCACAGCAGAACCCATATCCATAATTATCCCCATCTCTGCCTCTCAACGCACAGCAGCCGAACCCACCTCCACCTCTCTCTCTCCTCCATTTTTTCTCTTACCATTTTCTCTCACCCATCACCTCACACTCTCTCCTCTTCCCTTCTTCATTTGTTAATTCCAATCTTTTGGGATTGGACACTCATGGCCTCAAGGGAATTATCATCAAGAGTACCACATCTTAATTTGGGTAGTTGGGTGAAGAAATTGCTTGATTCATACTAGCTCATAGCTAGAAGTGACCGAGCTAACTCTCCCCTCTCTTCCTTATTATCCATTTCATAATTTGTATATACTTTTGTTGATGAATTCTTGTATGGGTTGTGAGTAGTTTAATTTTGGGAGTTAGGGTTGTGAAGCCCTAACTCATCTTGTATAAATATTGATGCTTTAATTTTAATAAATGCAATTTTCATTGTGTATGCTTTAAATCCGAATGTATTGGTCCTTAGAAGCATGTTTCTAGGCTTTGTCACCCTTTGAAATTATGTTGTGGGCAATTGTGATGAATAGATTGATAAATTAACACTTTGTTAATCTTGTGGCATCTAGGATTTAAGTGTGGTAACCATTAGCTAGCTTAATTGTAGCTAACCTTGCTTGAGTCTCTATTATCTTGCACTCTAGGCCTCTAATTTTAGATATTGCGGCCTTAACCGGCGTAATGCCTAAGTTAGAGACACTACTACAAAAAGTTAATCACACAATACTAATCACACAATGGAATAGAAATCTTCTATTGTGTGTTTAAGTAAAATCTATTGTACAACGGTATTAGTAATGTTCCGTTGTGTGAATGTCAACAAAGTGATAACTTTTTTCTCATAACTACATTGCACAACACAATTAAGTGTTGTCCGTTGTCTGAGTCTAAAAAATTTAGCAGTTGATTTCCCTCCACTCTCGAATCATGGTTGCCTCTTGAAATCTGAAATTTGGGGTACTTAGGACAACGGTGCTTGACATTTTCTGTTGTGTGATTGAAAACTAAACGCCAAATTGTGAGGAAGCTTGCTTGGATATCTTCCACTAGGTAAACCTTGTGCAAGTTGTAGAAATCAGACAACAGAAATTATACTTTTCTGTTGTGTGAAGTGGGAACATAGGCGGCAACATTTTGAGCCAAAATGCAGCAGGCGGCAGATTTCCCTCCATGTTTTGACATTTTGATTTTATGTCATGCACTCTTACGACAGTGTGTTGTGTTTCTGTTGTGGGATCGAATTGAAAAGTAATATTTGAAGTTCAAATAATTTCTTTTCCTTTCATTCTCCCTCTTCCGCACTTTGAGTCAAAATAAGACTTCTTCGACCGAATGTTTCCCTTCTTCCATCAAACCCTAAAAACCCAATTTTTCATCTTCAATCCTTCCCAAGAACCCCAGTTCCAAATCACTCCATTTCAACCTCAAGCTAGCCATTTCTTCCCTGAGCACGCCAAGCTCCGCGATGACTATCGTGAAGCCATCAAACATTCAAGTCCCTCATTCTCTCATATCTCTTTCTCCTGTCATCTCTCTCTCTTTCGTAGTTTTGAAACCCCAAAATTCTCCAGAAATTTTATGAATCACATTGAAATCTCAAACCACCCAAACACCCAAAACGCTTTCTACCCTTAAAACCTTCGCTGCTTCTTCTTCCTCCTCCCCTGCACTTGTCTGCCTCTCTCTTCATCAAAAAACCCTAAAAAGAAAGACGATGGCTTTCCGGTTCAGAATTTTCTCCAAACAGTGCCATGTGGATTTCGTCATCACCATTTCTATCAACTTGGATGAGGAGCTGATGGGTTCGTCAGGGATGGCTCCACCTTCATCCTCTACTCCACCCTCATCCTCTAAAGCCCACGCGGCGGCTCCCTCCACTCTCGCCTTCTCTTCTGCCTTCTCCAAGTCCCTCAACCCTCTTAGGCTCAGAGCCGCCTCTCGCGGTGCTGCTATTAGCGGCGGATCCGCTCTCAGAGCTCGTATGGTCTCAATGCCGACGATTAAGCCCCCGCTCTCTCTTGATTTCCACACCTCTGTTTTCAACAAGGAGAAGATCAACCTCGCTGGTCTCGATGAGGTCTCTCTCTCTCTCTCTATATATATATTAACCTCTATCCTATCTCAGTATTTTATACTTGTTTTTGTACATTTCTTTATTTATTGTAGTTATTGGCAGAGTATTCATAGTGATTTGAGATATGGTATTTGGTTTTTGTTGATTTTACAGTATATTGTAAAGGGAGGAAGGTACTTGTTCCATCTGCTGCCTGATGCCTTCAAGGGCATCAAGCAGATCGGTGTTATCGGTTGGGGTTCACAGGTGAATAATTTCTCTCGAATCTTTTCATCTAATTAATGAATTGTGTTATTTATTTGCTTGAATATCACTCATTGTCTATTTGCTTAAATTATCTTAAGAGGTCTGCATTTGTCATTAGAGTATCTGTCAATTGCGGTACTGATTATTTATGTTTAAAAGTGAAAACAACTTAATCGGAAACAGAGAGATGCATGGCATTTGAATGTATATTTTTTTTCCTGGTTCTATTTGTACCGCAATGCACCCTATTTATGGTGTATGAGCTTGATGTTGCCTCTTCTCAATATTTAGCTTGTAGGAAGAAAGATGGGCGTGCTATATTTGCTGTAATCTGATTTTAATCATTTCAAGATATTTTCACTAACCTGTGTCACTCAACATATGTAATAATTGATCTTAATAACTTTCTTGTATACAGGGACCTGCTCAAGCTCAGAACTTAAGAGATTCTCTAGCTGAAGCAAAGTTGAATATTGTGGTCAAGGTAATTTGTTGTCTCTTTCTAAGTTATAAAATGATTTAGAAGTTTGTAAAAAGATTCAACCTATAATTTTTCTTCTGGTGTTATAGGATTACTTTTGTAAGATTTTTGTGGTCAACCAAATCACGATTGAATGCTATATTCCATGCCATGATTTTCACAGATTGGGCTCAGGAAGGGATCCCGTTCATTTAATGAAGCTCGCGCAGCTGGTTTCACCGAGGAGAATGGGACTTTAGGTGACATATGGGAAACAATCTCAGAGAGTGATCTTATGTTGCTACTAATTTCTGATCCCGCATAGGTATGTTGGTTCTGCATTGGAAAGTCGTACATCTAATAGGCTGTAACTTGTAGCGGTGCAGTACCTTGGTTCTATCATGCTTAAAAATAGACTGCTAATCCATTTACCACTTTTTAAATTTTCAAAACTCTACCTCCCCATCGCTGACCCCTGTCCAGTTGTATTACCAATTCACTTGGGGAAAAAAGGATTAGTATTTAACTATTGATATATTTTATTTTTGTTGGTCTTGTATAATGCAACATTACACACTTTCTGCTCAAAGGTTTGGATTGATTGTAATAGTTAAGTTTATTAATTTTAGTTATGGTGTTGAAACAAAGTGGCAGTTGTATATAGTGGTTGTTTCAGGAATCTCTACATATCTGCGCATAATGTTATTTTTGTTCTCAGACTACTTTATGCAATGTAAAGTTGTCTCGTAGGGTGTTTACTTTTTGAGAAGCAGGCTGG
>BDJD01002529.1:77454-88063 GCA_002564525.1 Rosa multiflora
TCCCCCTCCCTCTCTCCCTCTCTCTTTGTGTTATGTCTTTTTTGAGTCCAGTACTTGATTCCTGATCTCTGATTCTCTGGTTCATAGGCATATTACTTGGTGTTGTTCATGGAATTGTGGAGTCCCTGTTTAGAAGATACACCGACAGCGGAATGAGTGAAGATTCTGCTTATAAAAATACTATTGAATGTGTTACTGGAATTGTGTCAAGAACCATATCAACTAAGGTTCTGCTCAGATTAGCATCTGTTTACTTTTATGTGTGCTTCTATATGAATTTGGTAACAAGTCAACTCATTTTTATACTCCTCTTCTACTGGGCATGTTGGAAATATACAGCTCTTCGTCTGAAGCTGACAAGGAGTTTGAGACTGCATATAGTGCCTCCTATTATCCTTGCATGGACATCCTCTATGAATGCTATGAGGATTTAGCAAGCGGCAGTGAGATCCGTAGCATTGTTTTGGCTGGGCGGCGATTTTATGTATGTTCTCCTATCTGTTCCCAGTATTTAATAGTTTTTAGAACGTGATATTTTGGATTATACGCTACAATAAATGTGGTATGTAGCGTGAATGCATGATTAGTTTCTTTAGTTGGATAGTTTTCTCTTACAATGTACTTTAGCACTCAAGGGGATGAATTGCAAAACTACTTTAGTATATATGGTTTTGAAGATTTTGGCTCAAAATGGTTTATGGCATCTAGCGTTAACCCTTGAATTATTTCCTAAAGTTCTATGAATTCTCTTTATCCAAAATTTCTCAAAAAGCATGGTTCATATAATTTCTTGCAGGTTATTTCGTTCCTGACATTGTGGTGGTTGCAGTAATTGGAGTTATGACTAGTTGGTCTGTAGGTCCTCTGGTACCTATTTGTGGTCGTTGGTTAGCCAGGTCATCCATTTTGCAAGTCTTATTGCATCCTAGTGTGCTAGACTTGGCTCTGTCATCTCAGTTCTTTCCATATAGCACGGCTGCACCTAAGAGAGTTGTCTTCCAGCATACTTTTCTTACTGCAGGTATCCAAACTAGCACGAGTTATCATGTGAAATAAAGATCATACTCTCTCTCTCTCTCTCTCTCTCTCGCCATTGATATATTCCAAGCTTGTTCGTACATGTTTAGCTGTACACCTACTGGTATTTGATAGTTGAAAATAGAGAGATCTGTTTGGTTAGTGAGAAAATTAAGATAAGAGAGATTGTTGTTATTGTTGAAGGAAAACCTAATTTGTGTTTAGCCCAAACTTTTTGATGATGATTATCAGTTCTTTGTAGGAATGCGGATTTTTTTTTGGCTTTTTGGTTGAATGATATTTAAGTAGGATAAAGGCTAGGTCTTGAGGTTTAATTTTTAGGAATGATGGAAAAAGAAACAATGAGTTTATAGTTGGTTGTTTGGACATTCCCATTGAATAAATCTACATCACAGTCCAGCTAGCCAGGACAATTTCCATTTGGTTTTTGATTCTTCGATCCTTTTGGTTTCGGACGTGGTTGATAATCAGTACAAATTGTATATAATTGTTATTTTAAATACTTTGCCTTAAAACAAAACAACGAGAGCCTCAAGAGTCCGTGCAGCCATCGATCAACCTCAACCTCAATTGGTGCAGCAACTGCCCTTTCTCTCCCTCCCACTCTCAGCAGTAAGACCAATTCTTTCTTACTTTCTTGTATCAAGTTTTGAATGCTTTTGTTTTTCCTGTCTCATTCAATTTCAGCTTCTGTGTTAAAGCTAATATAAGTGATTTAGGTTTCAGATTGCTTTTCAAGCTATGCAAGTGTGTGATTGTATCTCAATTTTGGGGTTTTTCTTTTCCCTTTTAAATTCTTGTTCTTTCATCGCTTTTTTTGTATCTGTTACTGGGCCTTTTTAAAGTTAGAGATGAAAGGTAGCTACTTCTTTTTCAGTCATTTGTCTTCTTTATTTTAAGGTGCCGGCGGCAAAATGGGACAAGAGGCAGCTACATTTGAGGATTCTCCAGTTGAGTCCTTACTGGAGGTAGCTAGCCTACTCCCTTTTCCAAACCTCAATTGTATTTTTCGACTATTCAAATGATATCTAATGTTTTCTAAGGTCGATTAAGAGGTGATTCTCTCAATGGGACACAACGTATGATGAATTTTGGTAAGTAGCTTCCGTCTTATCTGTTTAATATGCATATTGGCTGTTGATAATAAATTTGTTCCTTCCTTCATAAGGATGTACAATTTTCTTTTTCTACTCACATGACCAATTAATCTTGTCATTTCAGGTGACAAACACATCTATTTCTAGTTGTTTATCACTAACTGAAGCTATGGAGATTAACGGGTAATCATTTCTAAGCTAAACTTATCACTTGTATATATCATATCTAGTGTCAATTGTGTAATGCTGTTATTACTTCTGCACGGACCAAATTTCATCAAATTACTAAACAAGTGTAATTCTTGCAGGCCAATTGCGAGTGAGACATTTGAGGTTTTATTGAAGCCAATGACAGCTGAAGGCTAAGAGCTATCGAGAATATGAATGTTTTTTTTATTCATGTGTAGCTAGCTAGGAATGCTCTTGTTTGGTGCATTATCTAGTTACTTGATTTTATGGATGCTTGAATAATGGTACTTGAATTATATGGATTAGAATATTGTCTATATGGTAATATATCGAGCATTATTTCTGGATAAACGTTTATATGGACATTCTTCTTGTTGTCCAAGGTTAAGTCATGCAACACAATGCAAAATAATGTGTTGTATGACTGTAAAAGAGTTCAAAATTAAGGCTTCTCCTACAACAGTTACTGATATTAGCCTATTCGATTACAATATTCACACCATAGTTAATCAAATATAGTTGTTGTGTGAACTAACAACCAACAACAGAAAATAACAAAATTTTGTTGTGTGAGATTCATAACACACAACAGAAATAAAATTATCCCTGTTGTCTGAATCAATCTACAAACAACAGATATCATTTCATTGAGTTGTCTATTACTTATCTCAGACAACAAAGAAAAAATTCTATTGGTTGTGTGTTATGAATCTCAGACAACATATAAACAATATAGTTGTTGTGTGTTATGAATCTCAGACAACAAAGAAATCACAACTGTTGTGTGTTATGAATCTCAGACAATAGCTAAATTTCATTTTATGTGTCTGAATGGCCATGTCAATGCCGAGGCATCCCCGCGCAAGTCATGCCAGGCACATGCCTGCACAGAATCGCACAACGGAAATAATTATCTATTGAGGAAATGAATATTGGACAATGGTGAAATCACCGTTGTGTGATTTTTCAATCACACAACACTCATTTAGACCACAGTGAGGCTGGTCATCACACAACTTCAAATGTCTGTCGTCTGATTAACTTATTGTAGTAGTGAGAGTTGATTGTGGCCCTAACCGGCATAATCGATACACCGAAATGATAATTGGTTTAGTAGCCTTGACCGGTACTAAATACGGGACTTAACACATCTAGGAAATGCATGCATTTATGAAATTGGCACCGATATTTGCAAGATAGTTAGTGTGAATCACCCGACACTCCCATGTTCCCATTAATTTGAAAATCCAAATTTAATTTCTTGCTTGATAATTAGTTGTTTTTTTTTTATTTTAGTTTGCATTTAATTTAGTTAATTCTCAATTCAAAATTCCCAAACAAAATTCTATCTTCCATTGTGCATAACTCATTTGGGCTACAAGTTAGTGGCTTTGATTAGGCTTAGTGTGAGCTAAGCCGAGCATTGCCGAGGCTTGGGGCCTTGTGAATATTATTTAATTTTATTTTGTTTTTATTTTTCATTGTATGCTTTTGAGTCGCTCTAGCGCCAATTACCTCGGTTAGGTCCAACACCTAATCCGCGAGGTACGATAATCAAGGTTTTAATAATTCCCTTACTTGACAACGATTCGTACGCTTACGAGAGTTTATGAACCATGTCAATGGCGCCGTTGCCAGGGATTAGGGTCTTCGGATCTTAATCCCTTGGTAATTGGCATTTTGGATCACTTTTAGCATACTTTTATTTTTATTTTTCTTTTTATCTCTTGTTTCTTTGTTTAGTTGTTATTTTATTTTATTTTATTTTATTTTCATTTCTTCGGTTAGTTTAGTCAAATTTAGTACGACTTGTGTTTCATTCTCTTTTTACCCCTCTAATTACTTGTCAATTTTTCATGAGTTGAATTGGTGCTTATCTTGCTTATATTTTGGTTATTGAGATACTTGATTTCTTATTGGTTCTTCGTAGGTATATGAGCGACAGTCTACTACCTATCAATTTGAGAAGTGGTCGTGCTTTGCAAAGACTACCTAGAGGAAGACCAACAAGGAGAGTTAGGAGACCAAGACATCATTCACAAGCACCTTCTAGGTCTCCTATTCGAGTAGTAGATATGAGTGACGAGCGTCAAGGACCACAAGATGAGGAGGAGATTCCATTGAGCCATTATTCATGTCCTAGCATTGTAAATGCTCCATCTTGCATTGTGCTTCCTCCGACAAATGCCAACTTTGAGATCAAGCCTAACATGTTGTCTATTCTCCCTACTTTCCATGGCATGGCTAGTGAGAGGCCCTATGATCATATAATTGAGTTTGATGCCATATGTTCCACTATGCACTTGGGAGGATTAACTTTGGAGGGTTTGAAGCTTCGATTATTCCCATTTTCTTTGAAAGATCAAGCACGCACATGGTTTCATAAGCTCAAGGCAAGATCCATTCTCTCTTGGGCCGATATGCAAATAGTGTTCTTGAATGCATATTATCCCCATCATCGGACTACTTATATGCGGGATAGCTTGACCAAGTTCTTTCAAGAGGATAATGAGACTTTTTATGATGCATGGGAGCGCTTCAAGGATATTGAGTTAGGTTGCCGTCATCATGGACTCACCAAGTAGCTTCTTTGCGAATCTTTCTACAATGGGTTGATTATTGATGATAGAAGGAGATTGGAGAATGCATCGGGTGAAAATTTTCTAAAGAAAGGTCCTAATGCCGCTTGGGATATTTGTGAGGAAGTGGCTCCCCAATCCGGTCAATGGGATAATCATCAAAGGAGAAGAGGAGGTAGAGACGATGACACATCTAGAGGCTGAGATTCACATGCATATGGTACTAGAGGTCAAGTTGATATGGAGCCTCATGGTAGAGGTGTGTATGATGTTTCTCATACTGATAAAGATGATGGAGTTATGAATTCCAAGCTTGAGAGGCTCGAAGCAAAGATTGACAAGAAATTTGAGATGCTTCTTCAAGCGCAAAAGGGTAGTGGTTCGTCTTCTTCACATGTCAAGAGTGTTGCTTCTTCACATCTTTGCTTGATTTGTGAGTCTCCTCATCATTCTACTCATGATTGTCACTTGGCTTCACAATTTCCGGAATTTGTTGAGGAGCAACTTAGAGCTATTAATTCTTATCAAAGGCCACCAAGAAATGATCCTTATTCTACTACATATAATCCGGGTTGGAGTAACCACCCAAATTTCTCATGGAGAGATGGTGGAGGGTCCTCTAATGCACACCAAGGTGGTTCTCATTCATATAGAGGGAATCAAGGCCTTAATTCTTCATCTTTTGGTCCTCACGGTCATGGAAACACACAAATTGGTGCACAAAATCATTATGGGCAGCAAGCATCTACTTACAATTCTCAAGGCCAAGGGCCATCTTTTGGTGCTCCAAATGTTTATGGAGGAGCCCCTACTCATTTGGAGGTGCCAATCCTACACAAAATGCTCCTTCCGGATTCCAAAATAGGCAAGCACCACAACCGGAACCAAAGAAGTCTCATATGGATGATATATTAGCCGCTCTAGCCCAAAGTCATACTTCTCTTACACAAAGCCAAGCGAAGACCGATCAAACTCTTAATATTCTTGCTCAAGGTCAAAGCTCACTTGCACAATGTGTGGGAAAATTAGAGGTCCAAATGGGACAATTAGCTAAAGAGCTTGGAGCACGTCTGACAGGACCCGCCCCAGATTTCACCCTGAAATCCGAAGTGGCCCTGCGGGGCCCACTTTAGAAGAAATTCTACCAAAAATTTGGCGGAACTTCCCTAAAAGTAGGCTAATATTTCTCACAAGTTAGTACTCACTTAACTACCATGTCATGCACCACGTCCTCAAAAATCCAGTGTAAGTAAGAAGTATAACTACTAACTCTACTCCAGCTCAACGACTCAAGTTTGAAAGAAAATGCATCACACTTAAGTTGTTCTTAGCTGAGGCTACAATTCTTTAATGGTCATAGATCTGAAATCTAGCTGAATCCATGTTATTCTCGTTGATCTCTATTGCCCCCAAATGTTAATCTTAATTCATATACTCAGGTAATTCTGACTACCGAGAGCACCACAATCTGAATTATCAGATACTAGACTCGAATTTGATCAGTCCAAACTAAAATAGCTTTCTTAATCAGTTAGGGAAAACTCTCTCTTATAACTACTTCACTAGCCCCAAGTAGAAACATCTCCAACCGTCTGACAAAACCTCATGACAATTCCATTACAGATACGACATTGGGGAAAATTTTCTCAAACCTTGAATGTACCCCTTTAAGGACTACGATGTCTCCAACAACACTAGTAGATGTTCCAAATCTGATCCAAGAGTTTACCAACTAGATTAGAAACTCAATACTTGAAATGAATGATTCTCAAACTGAAACCTTGCCAGTCATAATAATTTGATCAATTCCATAGCAACCCCGCCAAACTCAATCATTCCAGAAGAACGGTTTACCTCCATTCGTGGCTGAAAAACCTTATGTTTGAAGCAACCTGTAAATGGTTCGATAAGTAAGCAAAAGTGCATCGTGTTACGTGAGCGTAGAGCACCTCAAATACTGCAGAGAAGAAAATCGATTTGTGAATTAAGAAAAAGAGATATTGAAGCAACGACGTAATCCACAAATAGGAAAGAAATTCTTTCATAGTCCCCAAAAGACTTATCGAGAAATCCGTCAATGAATGCTACCAGAATCCCTAAACTTGTTGACTAGCGTCGCCCCGCGAGGAAAACTACTACCAACCTTCGCCATAACTTATAGATTTTAAACTAAGATCATAACCATATCGTAAAGTACTTCCACTTGAATTACTATGGACACCCCGTGGGGTCCCTACGACCATTTCTTGATCCCAAGTTCAACAATTTCGCCCAAATGGATATCCAATGACACTTAATAGTACCCTCATGCGCGAAAAAACGATCGCAGCCGTCGTAAGACGATCCGAATGTCCTTGATTTCTGAAACTTTTCACAACCTCAATACTCCCTTTTTTGCTTTTAATCGGTTCCAACTTCCAACTTTCGCTACATAGTTCATCCTCCGCTGACAAAAACACTAGTTTTTAAGATGAATGACACCCGTCCAACATCACGTATCACCTCCAGCGATACCAAGATCCGAAAGTGGTCCCACCACCCAACAATCAAATTCCAAGTTCAGACAAATAATTTCCAAACTCAACTCCAACATCTTGCCAAGTCATCGTACCTATAAATCCGTGATGGTGACCGAAACTCAATCATACCCACAACTTTCTATTCTTTCCAATCAAGGGTTACCATACGGTAGAAAGATCGGTCAAAGTGAGAATTATATCTCAAACATCTTAACCCTACATCACCAGTAATGGCACCAAGGTGAAAAATTTAACTAAATTCCTCCAAAACAATCCGTTAAATATATTCAACCCGAGCAACAAACAGTTTACTAAGACGACAAAACACTATTCATAAGATCTTTCCTCGAATAACATCCTCACATCACACAAAACGATACCCGGATCCGATTTCGAACTAATCACCACAAATATATATCGTTATCAAACGTGTCACAATACATCTCACCCGATCTCAAAAATTTAGAACTCTGATCAAGCCTTAAAATAACTTATGAGTCAACTAAGGGAACTCTCTCCCTTGAAATATATCAAACTGTCAAGTAGCACAACCCCCACAAAGACACTACAGGTTTTGGGTAGTTCATTTTAGGGGAAGTTCTGCCAAATTTTTGGAAGAATTTCTTCTAAGGTGGACCCCTCAGGGCCACTTCGGATTTCAGGGTGAAATCCGGGGCGGGTCCTGTCAACGTCCACATGGTGCATTACCTATACAACCGGATCAAAATCCGAGACATGAGCAAGCTAAGGCTATTACTACACTTCGAAGTGGGAGGGTTTATGACAATAAGGTACGCATGCCTAAATCTTCTAACTCCCATTTGAATGTGGATGATGACATGTATGCTCCCACGTACCCCACATCACATTCTTATGATACACATGTTTCCACCCCTATACATGATTCTCATTCTTCATTTTCATATTCTAATGATGATGATCATGCGTTAGTAGAAAATTGCATTGATAGTGATGATGATAATTTGTTGCATTCATATGGAGCCAAGGGGAAAGAAAATGTACCTCTTGGCCATGTTGCTAATGATAATGTGCATATGCATCGTACTTTTATTTCAAAGGAGGATGGGAACCGGGGGGAAGAAAATGTACCCCCGGGAATTAGAGTGGGTGATGTGACTTTGTATACAAAAGGAAGAAATAAGGGGGTAGATAAGGAAGCCGGGGAGGAAGAAAATGTACTTCCCAGAGGTGCACAAGGAAGGAAGGCCTCTTTATCTCATTCTACATCTTCAAAATCTCAAGCCTCTAATTCTTCATCCGTACCACCTAAGCATGTGCGTTTTGGCCCCACTACTCATTTATCATCACCTAGGGATCTACATCAAGGGGGGAGGAATAAGGCGGAAGCAACTTCATCTACTTCTATTGATACACATGGTTCATCCTCGGGTTTAAATTCTAATGGTTCACCGCCTATTTCATCATCTAGTGAGCATCGGGATCTAATCAAGGGAAAAGTAATAAGGAGGAAGACTATTCTCATGTACCTTTGGATTCTAGTGATAGGAGTGGACCGATCCATTCTTCACTAGGCGAGGCCTTGAGGGCTAAGAACCCTAGTGGGACGGTTACCACCCTTAGGGGTTCAAGGGGGAGTCTCACTTTGTCTCCACCTCTTGATTTGAACTCATCGGAACCTAGACTTCCCTATCCACAAGTTAAGAGGGCCCAAGATCAAAAGAAGAGGAAGGAGACACAAAAGCAAGAGTTCATTGAGCTATTCAAGTCCATTAATATCAATATCCCCTTACTTGATGCCATCAAGCAAGTACCGGCCTATGCAAAATGCTTGAAGGACATGTGCACTAATAAGAGAAAGTTTGTGGAGAATGAAGATATATACTTAAGTGAGCAAGTGTCGGCCGTTCTTCAAAAGAGGTTGCCTCCTAAGCTTAGTGACCCCGGATCTTTTACTATTCCATGTACCATTGGGTCACGAAACTTTGATCGTGCATTATTGGACTTGGGGGCTAGTATCAACCTTATGCCATATGATTTGTACAAGACTTTATCATTAGAGCCAATTAAGCCTTTGAAAATTAAGCCTAAGATGGCAGATAGGAGAATTAAGTACCCTCATGGAGTGGTGGAGGATGTTCTTGTCAAGGTAGATGAGCTTTATGTGCCGACTGATTTTGTAGTACTTGATATGGACTCTCCTTCTTGTGATGATGATGATGAGTTACCTATTATTTTCGGTAGAGCTTTTATGGTGACCGCCGGGGTGAAGATTGATGTTCAAAAGGGTCTACTCACCATGACAGTCTTTGACACTACTATTGGATTTCGTATTTTTGATGCTATGAGGAGTCCGTTATACCATCTTGATGAGTGCTTCCGGATTGATGCTATAGATGATATTGTTAGGAAGAACTTCATTGAGCATTCATCGACTGATTACATGGAGACTTGCATTGCTCAAGGTGGTACTAAATTTGAGAGTAAGGAGCATGTTGAGGCTATTGCACACTTAGAGGCATTGACACCATATTTGCCTAGACGTGTTCCACCAGTTTTACATTTGCCACCTTCTACTACACCACCTATTCCTTCATATGAGACCCCACCAGATTTGGAGCTGAAGAGTTTACCTTCGACATTGAGATATGCATTTCTAGGAGAGATGAGTACATTACCTGTGATTATCTCGTCGAAGTTGAGTAAAGTTGAGGAAGATAAGCTTCTGAGGGTGTTACGTGAGCATAAGAAAGCTATTGGTTAGACCATTGCCAATATCAAAGGCATTAGTCCATCCAAGTGTTAGCATCACATTTATTTAGAGGAGGGATGTAAGCCCACATGAGAGGCTCAGAGGAGGTTGAATCCTCCCATGATGGAGGTAGTGAAGAAGGAGATTATTAAGCTTCTAGATGCTGGAGTCATTTTCCCGATTTCTGATTCACCGTGGGTTTCACCAATTGAGGTTGTCCCCAAGAAGGGAGGAATTACAATAGTGCAGAATGAGAAGGGTGAAGATGTGCCACAGCGAGTTCTGAATGGATGGAGGGTTTGTATTGATTATAGAAAGCTTAATGGAGTGACAAGGAAGGATCATTTTTCACTACCTTTAATTGATCATATGTTGGAGAGACTAGCAGGTCATAGCCACTATTGCTTCTTAGATGGCTATTCGGGGTATAATCAGATTGCTATTGCTAAGGAAGAC